>NJRQ01002154.1:6458-17092 GCA_003063805.1 Aphaenogaster ashmeadi | reverse complement strand
AGTGACGTTTTCCCCCTCCCCGAGCCCCGAGTACACCGCGCCCCGCACCCCGCGCGGAGCTCCTGAGTTAGAACTCTCCTATCTATACTACTCACGGCGTCAACAGCTCCAACTGTAAAATGTTTATTGTGCAAAGCGAAGCACTATTTAATCATGTCCAATATTCTCGATCAAGAGTCCGAGTCAACGCAGCGAGTTTGTTAGACAAGACCAACGGTATTTCAATTGTTTGAATAGGAATCATGCTGTTCAAGGTTATTCTAGTAAATATACTTGTCGACATTGCCAAAAGAAGCATCACACGTTGCTTCACAAGAACTCGGACTCTTTCTCGAAGGTCGATGAAGCTCGACTTTCGAATCAGCTGTCGAATGATTCGGACTCAAAGCCTACCGATGTAAATTCGTTGTGTGCGTCAACGATGAAAAGTCACCTTCGATCACAGCCCACACAGCACGATATATTGCAGCAACATTGCAGTAATATTTTATGGCAAGATTGAAATATTGCATGCAATATTGTTGCAATGTTGCAGCAATCGATCTATGTCCGCCCCAATGTAATATTGCAGCAATCTTGTGCAATGTTGCAGCAATATTTCTGACAATGTTTCAAATATTTTGTAGCAATGTTGCCGAAATATTTTCTAGTAATATTACTCTGCTATTCATAAAAGTCATTTAAAGATTTAAAATGAAAACACAATGATTCCCGAATAGAACGATAAAACAATAAGGAAACGCAGGGCATGTGATATAATGATATAAACGTATTCACTCAATTTATAAGATCATAACATAAAATGTATTTTACTTCCCACACAGCACGATATATTGCAGCAACATTGCAGCAACATTGTCATATTGCAGTTGCCGTGAAATGTTGCAGATACTTTGCAGCAATGTTGCCAGTAAAATATTGCGAGTAAAACATTGCTGCAATATATTAAACGCAACATTTTAGCAATACTGAAATTGAAATTTTGTAACAATATTTCTGAAAGATCCATACATTATTTTTATGACCAAGTCTATTAATTTTAGAATGACGTAAAACGGTAATGAGAGTATAACTAAAAATATTTTATTTATTTAATTACATATATGTTACATGCCTTATTGGAACTACATAATCTGTCCCTAATTGTTGAATTCTCCACATTTTGCTGGCTATAAAAGATACGGGCCATCGAGATAATGCGTAACTGTCATCACGGACTATGTAAATAAAAAACACTACTAATATTTCAATTAATACATTTTCAGAAGCAGTACACAGTATGTGCCAGCCGGATTGCACGGATTTGCAAATAAAAACTGTCGCGTCTCAGTGGTTAGCACAAGCTAAAATCAGACGCGTACGACAAGAGTTGCGTGCCAATAATCGTGTAAACCATATGGAGGCCAGCAATTCCGAAGATGATGAATGAAAAATCTCCATTAATTTTTTTAATATTTTTTTTCTCATTTTATAGCGTTATTTTGTATTGTAAGTAAAATACATTTTATATTATGATCTTATAAATTGAGTGAATACGTTTATATCATTATATTACATGTTCTGCGTTTCCTTATCGTTTTATCGTTCTATTCGGGAATCATTGTGTTTTCACTTTAAATCTTTAAATGATTTTTGTCAATAGCAGAGTAATATTACTAGAAAATATTTCGGCAATATTGCTACAAAATATCTGAAACATTGTCAGAAATATTGCTGCAACATTGCACAAGATTGCTGCAATATTACATTGGGGTGGACATAGATCGATTGCTGCAACATTGCAACAATATTGCATGCAATATTTCAATCTTGCCACGAAATATTACTGCAATGTTGCTGCAATATATCGTGCTGTGTGGGTTACAATACATTGGACATGGTGAGCAGTATGAATGCTGTCTCTTATACACATCTAGATGTGTATAAGAGACAGCCTACTATTAAAAAAATTAATGGAGATTTTTCATTCATCATCTTCGGAATTGCTGGCCTCCATATGGTTCACACGATTATTGGAACGCAACTCTTGTCGTACGCGTCGGATTTTAGCTTGTGCTACCCACTGAGACGCGACAGTTTTTATTTGCAAATCCGTGCAATCCGGCTGGCACATACTGTGTACTGCTTCTGAACATATATCAATTGAAATATTAGTAGTATTTTTTATTTACATAGTCCGTGATGACAGTTATGCATTATCTCGATGGCCCGTATCTTTTATAGCCAGCAAAATATGGAGAATTCAACAATTAGGGACAGATTATGTAATTCCAATAAGGCATGTAACATATATGTAATTAAATAAATAAAATATTTTTCGTTATACTCTTACTACCGTTTTACGTCATTCTAAAATTAATAGACTTGGTCACAAAAATAATGTATGGATCTTTCAGAAATATTGTTACAATATTTTAATTTCAATATTGCTAAAATGTTGCGTTTGATATATTGCAGCAATGTTTTACTCGCAACATTTTACTGGCAACATTGCTGCAAAGTATCTGCAACATTTCACGGCAACCGCAATATGACAATGTTGCTGCAATAATGCTGCAATATATCGTGCTGTGTGGGAGGTGTTGTTAACGACTGCTTGGATTACGGTTCGCGCGCTGTCCAGACGAACAATCGAAGTTCGAGCCTTACTCGACCAAGGCTCCGAAATGACATTCATTACGGAAAGACTTGCGCGGACGTTGCAATTGAGAAAAATTAAAATGCCGATCTCGGTTTCCGCGGTGGGCGGCGTAGGCCTCGGAACGGTCCGTTACGCCGCTCGAATCACAGTTTTACCGCGTAATCAAGCAACGCCGGCACTCTCGACTAGCGCATTAATTCTAAAAACTTTAATCGCGTACTCTCCGACGCTCGTGTCCTCAACATCGTCACTCGATTACCTCACGGACCTCCCTTGGGCCGATCCCGATCCTACTAGCTCTCCTCCGATCGACATACTCATCTTTATGGGGAGGTAATACTGGACGGCGTTCGAAAATCTACGGTAGGGCGACCTACCGCGCAAAACACAGTTTTTGGATGGATAATTTCGGGAACGGTTCCTACCGTATCTAATTCATATCACGCGTCTGCACCGGGTTCAACTGATGGTAGTTCGTTGCCGCACATTTCGTCATTTCATTGTTCAAACTCTCTTTCGCTCGAGAAAGAAATTCAAAAATTTTGGGAGGTCGAAGAGTTGCCTCGACCGGTTAGATTTAGTCAAAGCGACGAAAAGTGCGAAGAGCATTTTCGCTGCACCCATTCTCGCTGTCCGGACGAACGCACAATGGACATAAAGTCACTTTTTGTGGCCAAAAATCGTTCGACGGCTGAATTCTCAACCGATTGCAATGAAATATTTTTTAAAATACGCGTCAGTTACTGTACTATAGCGGAGACATGCACTTTTTTTGATATTACAATTTGTTAATTAACAAAAAATCGAAATTGTTGCAAACTTCTTGGCAAGCATTATTTGGTGTGTTCATAATTCCTTCAATCTTGATATACAAGGGTTTTCGGGGACGCTGATTACGAAACTGTCACTCAAATTTCAAAATTCAATATGGCGGATCCAATATGGCGGACGTGAACTGAAAATGTAAGGACATATTTCGTAAAATGTAAGGACATATTTCGTAAAATTTGGTATACAGGGGTTGTAATTATTAAAGACAACAATTATGATATTAAAATAATAAAAAGTACACTTTATAGTTTTAATAAGAATATCTGCCAAATATATACTCGCGTTTAGCGTTACCCGGAACTAAGGACGTGGACCTAGCGAGCTTATAGTTCCATTTTTTGTTTTTCTTTTTTTTAATTTTTCACTTTTGTATTTTTTTTGTATTAATTTTTTTTGTACGTACATAGAATATAAAAAAACTTCACTTTTAATAACATTATAATAATTATTTACATAGAATCTAAAAAAACTAAACTTTTTATTGCATATTTAAAAAACTTAAAAAACAAAGAACTTTTAATTACATTATAATAATTTTTTAGCATTATCTGATAATTCGTTATTTTGTTTCTCTGTTTTCATTCTTAAGCTAGTGATAAGTGGATCAGATGAAACTAAAAGGTAGTGAATAACATCTGTTGGGGAAGTGATGTGCACAAGAAACTTTCACTACTTTTCAGGAGCTTTATTTCGGCACATTCCCTTTGTCGCCATCTTACTTTTTTACTACTCTTCACGCCGCGCAGGCGCAACAATCGCGAACAGCCCGCCCCCCTTGAAAGACTGTCTTTCAATAATCTAAACAAATGAAATAATCTGACCGATATTTCAATTAACAATCTTCTTCTTCTTCTCCTGGTGGTAACGGGCAGAGCCCTTTGACGGCCCTCTTTAGCAAGCCAGTAGGAGTCTTGACAGTTGCTACCCTGACCACGTTGTCCGAGCCTGGGTGGACTTCGTTGACTCGTCCTATGATCCATTGAAGCGGAGGTACGTTATCTTCTTTCAAAAGGACTAAGGTGCCAACCTCAATATCCTTTCCTTGAGTACGCCACTTACAGCGTTTTTGCAGTTCGTGCAAATACTCTTCTTGCCTGCGCTTCCAGAAATGCTGGCGCAGCTTCTGAACGTGCTGCCTCCTGGACAGCTTATTGTCTGAGACGTCCTGATAGTTGTATTCTGCAGGAAGTAAAAGTGTGTCCCCTACGAGGAAGTGGGCTGGGGTCAAAACTGATAAATCATTTGGGTCGCTTGACAAGGGAGTGAGAGGTCTAGAATTTAGAATTGATTCAATTTGTACGAGCAGTGTATAATATTCTTCGAAAGTCCAGATCAGGCCTTTAGTAACAGTGTAGAGGTGTCGATTTGTCACCTTTACGGCCGCCTCCCAAAGACCACCAAAATGTGGGGCTCGAGGCGGAATGAATTTCCATTCTATCTTCTGACGCGCCAAATGATTCGTTATTGCTTGTTGCTCTTGTTGAAGAAACTGATATACTTCTGTTAGTTCTCTTGCCGCTCCGACGAAATTAGTACCGTTATCCGAAACAATCTTCGAGCTGATACCCCTTCTTGCTGTAAATCTTCGTAAAGCCGCTAAGAATGCCTCAGTAGTTAACTCTGTTACAAGCTCCAAGTGCACCGCTTTGGTTGCAAAGCAGGTAAAAACTGCAATCCATGCCTTGGAGATATGACTTCTGCCACGTCTGCGACTCTCTCTCACACGCAAGGGTCCAGCGTAGTCTACGTCGACGTTAGTGAACGGTCTCACCTTGTGACAAACCCGATCGCCAGGGAGGTCTCCCATTAGAACTTCCGGCGGCTTCGGTCTGCTTCTAAAACACTTCAGACAGCTTCTCGTTATTTTTCTTGCTTCTCGTCGTCCATTCAATGGCCAATATCTCTGCCGTATTGAATAAAGCAACTGTTCTGGTCTACAGTGATGAAGTCGAAGGTGCTCTCTCTTCATGATCATTGTCGTGACGTGATGCTTGTTTGGCAACACTATGGGGTGCCTTTGAGTCTCGGGAATGTCGGCATGAGACAGCCGTCCCCCGACTCTGATGATTCCTTCTCGATCAAGAAAAGGACTGAGCAGTGCTAGCTTATTACCCTTGGATACTTGCTGCCCCTTTTCCAGAGCCTGCATCTCGAAACGAAATGTTTCTCTTTGTGTCATCTTCGAAATGCTTGTATCAGCGTTTTCAAGTTCATCCGGTGCTAGGTGCCCACCTCTCTTAGCGCCTAGGGAGTTGTTCTTGAAACGCAACCAATAAGCTACTACGCGCTGAAGTTTTTCGTACTCAGAAAATCTTCTTAATATATCGTATCTTAGGGGGTTTGTTGTGATCAATACCCTAGGTTTCATTTCGCACATATCAATTCCGATTTCTGGATTTTGAGGCCATTGATCTGTCACGATCCACCGAGGGCCATGCCACCATAACGGATCGTTCTTCCATGTCTCCACGGAGATTCCTCTTGAAAGCAAATCAGCGGGATTCTCTTTTGAAGGAACGTGACGCCATGTCACGCCATTCGATAAGTTTTGAATTTTGGAAATCCTATTAGCAACGTAGGTTTTTCTGATATTTGGAGACTCAGCAATCCAGCTGAGAGCTACAGTCGAATCGCTAAATAGGTTAACGTGCTGAACCTTGGGTCCGTATGAATTTCTTGCTGTGTTACACAGCTTCGCCAGTAGAAGAGCTGCGTTGAGCTCAATCCTAGGTAACGAAATAGTTTTCAGCGGTCCGACCCTACTTTTTGAACAGATCAGATGCGACTCCGTCTTTCCCTTCGAATTCCGAAAGACAGCATATAGGGCAGCTCCATAGGCCCGCTCTGATGCATCCCCGAAACCGACTAGGTCGAACTCGCCACTCTCATTTCCTGGATTGATGTTCCTCGGAATCTTGATGCAATTGATTTGCGGCAGTGAGCCGTAGTATTCCTTCCAAATCGCTTGTAGCTCCGTCGGAAGGGCTTCATCCGATCCTGTCTCCAACTGCCACATCGACTGCATGATACATTTTGCTACAACGACCACTGGTCCCAACAAGCCAAGTGGGTCAAATATCTGAGCTATTTTTGACAGCACCAGACGTTTTGTAATTTTTGAAGATTCTTCGATCTTTACGCTGTACTGTAATGTATCCAACGTTGCATCCCAACGAAGACCTAACGTCTTCATTGCACCTTCTTTGTCTATCTTCAAAAGACTGCTGTCTTCACTGGCGTTTGATAGATGCTCCAATATTCGGGGATCATTCGAACGCCATTTTCTAAGCTGGAACTGTTCCTTTTGTAGTAGTTGAGACAATTGCTGCTGCAAAATCCTGGCTTCTTTTAACGTATTAGCGCCAGTCAAGACGTCATCCATATAAAAGTCTTCCTTTAAGACCCTTGCTGCTTTTGGAAATTCCTTATCTTCGACTGCTAACTGTCTTAAACACCGGATGGCTAGGTATGGGGCTGGCGCAGTACCATACGTTACTGTGTTCAAGCGGTAGGTATGAATTGCTTGCGATTGATCCGTTCTCCAAAGGATTCTTTGTCGATCTCTATCTTGTTCTTGTACAAGTATCTGTCTAAACATTGCCGCTATATCCGCCGTTATAACGAAGCAATGCGAACGAAAACGTAAAATGATTTCGAATAAATCGTTCTGGAGATTCGGGCCGGTCATCAACTTATCGTTTAATGCCGTTCCAAGAGTTGTCTTCGCTGATGCGTCGAATACGACACGTAGTTTGGTCGTTTCGCTATCTGGCCGAATCACTGGCTGATGTGGAAGTGTATGTGCTTGTCCAGGTTTTATTTCTGGACGCTGTGATACAAGCGATATGTGCTGCTGCTGTTCATAATCCTTCATAAATTGAACGTACGCGTTCTTCATGCCGTGATCTGTCCTGAAACGCCTCTCAAGAGCGCACAACCGTCGTACGGCTTGATCCTCCGAATCGCCGAGTTCGATATTGGGTTTCTTAGGCAGTGATACGATGAATCTGCCGGTTTCGTCTCGTTTGACTGATTCGATGAACTGCTGCTCACATTCAACTTTTTCCTTCGTAAAATGTCGCTTCTCTTGAACTTCTTCTTGACTCCAAAAGCGTTCAAGTTGCGCTTGGAGTGCTGCATTTGTTACGATACCACAGAAACTCCTTGGTTCTGATCGTGCGTCGATGAGTTCTCCGCCTACGATCCATCCGAGCAGCGTGTTTTGCAATCTGGGTATTCCTTTTACTTGCTGAATTGAATCCCTGCAAATTAGCTGCCAGAAGATTCCTGCGCCTAAAAGTATATCCACTGTACCGGGCACGTGGAACTCTGAGTTTGCCAAACGCAATCCCTCCGGCAAGCAAATTAATTTCTTGTTGATTTTGACTTGCGGAAGTCTCTCTGTTATGGTTGGCAACACGGAACCTTCAAAGATTACCTCGTAATCTGTGTGCATCGACTTAAGCTTCACCTTTGCTATTCGTCCGACCTTTGTTTCCGATTTGTTTATTCCACTGATGATCTCGTTCTCCGTTATGCACTTCAATTTGAGTTTGTTAACAAGTTCCTGCGTTACTAGATTCGATTGAGAACCTGCATCCAAAAGCGCACGGCAACTCTGCTTATTTCCATCGACATCTTCAACTATGACTCGCGCCGTGGACAGTACAACTCGATGCGTTGGTTTTCGCGCGAGGTTGATTGCTGAGGATGACTCTTTTGTTCTTAACGATATTGTGTCTTGAGTGCTGCTCATGACAACTGGCTTTGACGCTGAAATTTCGTTTGATTTTTGCTCAGTGGTCGATTTTTCTTCCTGATCCTGATGTAATAAGGTATTGTGCTTCTTTTGACAAGCACAATACCTTATTACATCAGGATCAATTCCTCCTGCAAGCTGAGGAATTACAAGTCGCTGCAAAGTGACCTTTGCTTAAGCAATTTATGCATACCTTTTTTGCTTTTACTTCTTTCATCCTATCTGAACATGATAACTGCAGAAAGTCCGGGCATCTGTATACCTGATGGTTTTTACCGCAAATTATGCATCCTTCGTGGGACGTGGATGCCAAAGCTATTCTCTTTTCTTGTTTCTTCTGCACCGAAACCTTTGACACATCTTGTTTTCCTTTAGTTTTGTCGATCATTTCAAGCGTTCGGCAACGCTCACTCAGAAACGTCAAAAACTCTTCCAATGTTGGTCTGTTCTCTTTGTCTCTGTTTGTCTCTTCTTCCCAGTTCTTTTGGGTATTGAAATCCATCCTGTTTTTCAATAGATGTATGAGTAGGTCGTCCCATATCGACTGGAAGCTCTAGCGTCTGTAAAGCCTTCAGATGAGTTCTAACATGGACGATCAGCTGTCTCATAGTTGCAGGTTTATTTTTTGATATAGCTGGAAAGTCGAGTAATTGATTAAGGTGTGTATTGATAAGGAACTTTTTGTTCTCGTATGTTTGCATTAACAAGTCCCATGCGTTCTCGTAATTTGCCGCAGTCGTTGCTAGTCCTCCGATGACCTGCAACGCCTCGCCGGTCAGTGAACCTCGTAAATACTGGAACTTCTGAATTGCTGTTAGAGCGGTACTGTTGTGAATCATCGATTCGAATGCATCCTTGAATAAGAGCCATTCTTTATAATTGCCGTTGAATTCAGGGAGTTTCAACGTTGGGAGTCTGTTCCCCAATTGTCGGTCTCCTTGTTCCTGCTGATTCCCAGCAGCGTTCCGACGCGCCTCCTGCATTGCGGCCTGAGCCTCTGCTTGGTTATTGGCCTGCATCAGTGCCTGTTCTAAATCAATAATGGTTTGCAATTTTGTAGCTACTTCAAAATAAATATTTTCAAAAACTTGCCGTTCTGCTTCTTGTTAAGCGCTAATAGAACCTTCGTCTTCCTCTTGTCCTAACCTCATCTCATCAATTTTTGCTTGCACATTTTCATACGCTTCCCAGAGATTCTCGATTTTCTTCGACCTGACTCTGGCTTCTGACGCCGAGATATCTTCGTTAATGGCGTTATTAATTCGAGTCATCTGACCCTTAATGGTCGCTCGATTTTGCTTTAACCTTCTCAGATCTGCCATTTCTGCTCTTTCGAAATAAAATCTAGGATAAGCAAGGAATCGTAGAGAACCCACTCACCTGGTTTTCCTGCTGCGATTGCTGACAGCTGCACTGCTGTGATTTTCCGACAATTTGTAGGACGACGATAACGTTCAGCTGATTTTGACGACTGAGTTTATGCACGTATTCAGGCGTTATCCTTCGTTGCAAAGTCTCGTCGATATTGAGGTTAGCCGCTCGAGCTTTCCTTGCACCATCTGCCGATGACTGCGATGAAATTCTCGATCCACGATCGATGAATGCGATTAGATGTTTCGGAATCCCGCCTTGTGCGAGATGCAATGAGCTGTAGTACGCGCCGCACTGACTCGACGTGTGCGAGTCCACAATGACTGTGATACGCGCCGCACTGACTCGACGTGTGCGAGATGCAATGACTGTGATACGCGCCGCACTGACTCGACGTGTGCGAGTCCACAATGACTGTGATACGCGCCGCACTGACTCGACGTGTGCGAGTCCACAACAACTGTGCGAGCGCCTCTATGTAGAGTCTCGACCTCGACGTGTACGAGGTGTGACGCGAGCGCCTCTATGTAGAGTCTCGACCTCGACGTGTGCGAGGTGTGACGCGAGCGCCTCTATTTCGTACTGCTAACAACTGGGCGACGCCGCGGTTCTTCTGCACAATGCTACTGTCCTTTCTCACTCTCCACTCTCGAAGACGAGATTTATGCACAATTTGTCTATTCCTTTATCTGTTGATAATGGATCTCGTTGTTGATTCATGTGTAAACCACGCACTTCACTTGTCTCGTGAGCCGCGAATTTACTTCCGTTTTTGATGTCGGTACTCGTTGCTTCCCGCCATCTTTGTCCTTACGGCGTGCTCGCCTAATGTTTGCCACTTTCCTCGGGATTTCGACTACACTTTCCCGATTTTCAGTCTATTCTTTACACAATCCCTTTCTCGGGGCTCGTGCCTCGCTGTTGGGCGCCAAATTTATGTTGGGGAAGTGATGTGCACAAGAAACTTTCACTACTTTTCAGGAGCTTTATTTCGGCACATTCCCTTTGTCGCCATCTTACTTTTTTACTACT
>NJRQ01002124.1:0-17436 GCA_003063805.1 Aphaenogaster ashmeadi | reverse complement strand
GCCGATATTTATTTGACGTTGAGCATAAGCTTGAAGGAGTTCTCAAGTTTAGGTTGAATTTTTTAAATGGAACGCCTAATTATTTATCGTATATTCTTGTAGCTTATCTCGAGAGCTTTTCAAAACACTATAAGAAAATTATTTTTCGTTAAGTATTTTTCGAGATATGAGTTGATGAGAAGTTCAAGTACCGCCGGCATTAGCATGGCATTATCCAAGATATACCGCATGGAGGTAGCTTAATGTGTGCGCGTGCGCACACACGGACACACATTAAGGTACCTCCATGCGGTATATCTTGGATAATGCCATGCTAATGCCGGCGGTACTTGAACTTCTCATCAACTCATATCTCGAAAAATACTTAACGAAAAATAATTTTCTTATAGTGTTTTGAAAAGCTCTCGAGATAAGCTACAAGAATATACGATAAATAATTAGGCGTTCCATTTAAAAAATTCAACCTAAACTTGAGAGTTCCTCCAAGCTTATGCTCAACGTCAAATAAATATTGGCATTTGATGCATTTTTTAAAACCCTACAACTTTTGTATGAAACATTTTGTTCTAAAATGTCTTGTTTTCGAGATATTTCACCGGTCCGGTACTTTTACCGCACCCTGTATATATATATATATATGATTTTTTTATATATGACATATATATTTATTAATATATATTTTATTCTATTATACAAGATTCTCTTTTTAATTAACAAGATATTATTGGTGAAACAAAACATTATTAAATTACCTCCAAATTTGAGAAAACCGAGTTTAACAAGGCCAGTGTGAGTCCGGGCAATTGATAGAAATCTCGACCGATCATGTGACAGCCGCTACCCAACATATGGTAGCATTGATCATGAATCGTACTCAGGAATGATTGCATTCGAACCAGGGAAGTGCTTGAAGCCTGATCCGTTTCACTATTATTGTCGTTGGTCACATTCACGCCAAGAAGAGTCGCCTTCTCCGACTCCAAGAGTCCATAAGCATTTTTGTAGCCCTAAAATAAAGACATTCAACAATCTGTTTAACAAGCACAAGATACCATTCAATGCAATGCAACTCCGTTATTTTATTCGATAGTAATTGAAACGATTAGTAATTGCTTAGTACTTGCTCGTCGAAACAGAATTCTGTGCGCTAGCACCTTAAAACTTAATTTGTAAAATATCAAATATTTGCCGTAAATACATTTCTGTCTCACGCATTAAAATAACTTATTAAATTATATACCTAATTTCATACTTAATCTTTTTATATCCAACTTCTACATTTCACTCAAACATTAGTAACAACATCAAATGTTACCTCAGATAAAGTGGCGAGAGCGGCATGAGTAAAGAGACCATTCATCGTTCGCAGGAGCGCGAAAAGCGTCGGCAGGATGGGAATCACATGAGGTGCTACTGGATTTCGATATACCGGATTACCGCTCTCGCTGAGCGCAGCCACGAAGCCACCCCTGGCTGCGCGATCGGGATCTTCCGGGATCGAGCATCGTTTAACCACGCTCAGCACAGTGCAAACACACATAATGAGATCGCTGCGATTCGGTCTGGCTGGATCTTCCAGCATATTTTCTACCGGCGATTTGTCTAGCCCCACAAATTGCATAAACTCTAGCGGTCCCTTGAACCATTCCGTGCCCAGCGAGACGAACTTATTAGACGCATTACCGATCACATCCGTGACGAATCGAGTCTGCCTCTCGTAGTCGCAGAAGTGATTCGATATGAGGAGCAGCGCCTCGTACAGCATGACACTTTCCATTCTATTCAACGGACTTTGCTGCCGGGTTAGATTGCGCACTGTGGAGTGTATCTGCTCGAATACTGGCAGCAACAACAGTGGATACTTGAGGCTGATTTTTACCATGAGACTGGCTGCATGTCTTCGCACGTTTTTGGCAGCCCGCAAGCGATTACGCTCATTCTCACCGGGTGCCTCGAATACCAATGCGGCAAAGATCTTCTCGAGGACGCTAGGTAGGATAGCGACACCCGGCATGGCCATCGAGCCAGTCGACATCGACAGAAATACGAAGAGCGCGCTTATACAAGACAGTAGAGTAGATAGAAGCCAGGGATCTTGCGGTGAATAACCCAGACAGAGTTCCAATAGTTGTAGACCGGTCTGCACGCTTGGCCGCTCATTGATTAACAAAATCCTTGACACAACAGAGTCTAATGCATGTGCAAGGGCTTCCCATTCTAGGTATTCTCGGTCGTTTTGATCGCTCTTATATTGCAGGTTTGCCATACCCTTCGTGATTTTTGCAGTTAGCCACTGTTGCACGTACGTAAACGTTATCAAAGGTGCCACCATAGTTGCGTGTCTAAATCCTTCTAACAGGTCCATTCTGAAGCGATGCAGAAAGATATTGAACTCCTCCTCCGAGTCGTAATCGACGAGGCAATACGTGGTCATGCCGTTACTCTGTCTACCATGTGGATACGTAACGCGGATCAATTTGGGTGCGGTATGCTCTACGTACTTGGGCACATACGTAAGCAACAGCGAGTCTGTCTTTATCTGTTCGTGCTTAAACAACATCACCCAAATCGCGTTCGCTAAATGCGTGAGTGTGAGGCTCGGGTACATAGTGAACGTGAGCACAGTGTCCAGAAAGAGATTGAAATGCGTCGGTCGTATGCTAGAGGAGTCATCTTTTCCCCATACAGCACAAAGTTGTGTCGCCATGCCAGTCAGCACCTGAAATAACAATCACGTGAATAACGATCGGTTTTTCATAGCTACTGAAATTACAAGATGCAATATAAATTTATCGAGTATTAATAATAGTTTGATTATCATGACAAGTACTTGTGTGAGCTTCTTCAGAAATAAGTAATGATTTTCATGGAAATTCGTAGGTCCGGCGAGAGGCGGTGGAGATGTAGCCGCGGTATAAATAAACCTCAGAGCCTCCTCTGAGAATAGGATCATCAGTTGCTTTCGATCTTCGGCCTTGCCTTTGCGATTTACAATCTGAAGCAGGCATTCAGCAGCAGAACACTGAAATATAGGATCTCCCAATAGGAGGCACAGTATTTGCAACAACCTTCCGTCCTCGGCCATCACATGATTTATAGAAACCCACTCGACAAATCCAGTTAGCGTGGACAGCACTACCTGTTTAACGATAAAAATTTTAGTTCATTGGGTGCATCCAGATGCACAACCGCTCACTGAGCGCTCAGTGAGCGGTTGTGCATCTGGATGCACCCATTGAAGCATCTATTATCAATACGCGCGATCTTTTCAGACGCAAGAACTTACTTGAACAACTTTACTGTGTGCCGCAGCTTCGGACGTTTGTCCTAAGGCACTTTTCTTCTGAAACTCTGAGAAGTGTTGCTCCATTAATCTTAGGAAGAAGCTAAAAATCTCGGCCATGTTCGTAGTCAACGCCTGATATATATCTTTCCTCCTCTGGTTAGATTCGAGCGTCTGTAGGAGCGCCACATCCTCCACTAGTCTGAGGAATACCAACAAGACTAGCTCGGTCTGACTCTCGCCTCGCGTACAAGCCTGACTGAGTTCGGTCAGCAATGTGGGCCACTGCTGAGGCCATTCTCGCTTTATCATCTCGACTATGACACGCGACAGAGCGTCCTTTATATGCGCCTCTTCTTGCAACAACGGTTGGGTGCCCTCTTGAAGTAATTTCATCGCATTCTCCTTGATGAAGATCTTCTCCGACTGCGAAATTTGTGTCCAGCGATACTTGACGCAATGTTCCATCAACTGCAGACCAAAGTGGCGCACCACTGAACTTCTGTCGGGTGATTTCTGCGCCAAGTACAAGCCGCATTGCGCGCACAGTGGCGAAGACTCTTTAAACCTCTCAAAGGCGTTGTACATCTCCAGACGTTGCTGCTGAGATATGCCAGGTGACATCATCATCTCGACCACTCGAGCCAGTTCTGCCGATATCTGGGCGACATCGCCCACTCCTAACTCCATTCCTACTTGTACTGAAATATAAGACAGGAATGTTCTCTCTCTCTCTCTCTCAACATATATAAGTTATAATAAACAATTACACTTGTTACATATATACAATATTTTAACAACTTTATCATTATAAAATAAAGAGAGACAAATATAGAGACAAATACAGAGAAAATAAAAGAAATAGAGAATGAAAGAGAAAATTTGTTATCCCATCTCTGTAGTAATCGACAGCATATGTGTACCATTTATAACAAGAAAGATGTTCCTGCTTAAAGATATTTCTCAGAAACAATTAGCAATTGAGAACATCTAGCATCCTCACATTAAATACATTTATATGACGCAATGCAGCAAATTAATTTTAACAATCTCCCCGAGCTCGCTTATTTTCGATTAAAGCAGATTGAATTCTTCGGCGACTGGCTTCCGAACTACCGGTATACATATATCGAACTTTCGCGAAGCTGATGCAAGATACCGCGACGCGGTGTCAATCTGGAAGCCGGTATAAATAATCGAAACGAGGTTCTCTCACGCGGGTGCAGGCGTGCACCCCCGCGAGGGTGCGGGCGAGGAGATCCGCGGCGACGGCGACGCGCTCGTCGTCGCGGGATCGTGCTTCCCGGTCGGGCGGAATATTTACGGGTGGATACACGCGGCGCGGACACGCGTGGACGAAGCAGCTTGTCGCGTGTACGCCGCGCCGGACCGCATGCCTTGACACCACTTGCCCGCTCGCTCACTCATGCACTCACCTAATATCCCTGACGCGAAACTGCGGTACGAACTCGGCGGGGCCGCGTGGACGGCGGGATGCTCTCCGGCGGTCGCGCCGCGCGTCAATTCATACCTGGTCGGTCGTCGGGGAGGGGAAAAAAAATCGCAGAGTCCACGCGCGCGATCCGACGATCGTGTGCTACGCTCGCCACAGCCAGCAGGCTCCGCAACTTTTCCGGAGATGCGGCACGCTGGCCGGACGATCGCATACACGATCACGTGCTGCCCTCTCGGCGGCGCCGCGCCGCGCCGCGCCGCGCCGCGCCGCGCCGACCTAACCTAACCTAACCTGGCCGGGCGTGTGTACAGACGCTTTTTTTCCCCCGGATCGCGGTGAGAAAACAAGCTGCGTCCTGATTTATTTGCTCCCGAGCGTTTCATGTATTTATATCGTGTACTTCCCCCTTCTCTGTTCTGTTAACGAGTGATTCATACACGGTAAAGTCGCGTGAAACTAACCTGTCTCGCGGTTTGTAGGTTATGCCGGCTTTGTTTCCACGCGCGCACACACGTACGTATCAAAGGACGAGGGAGAGAGGATGGACGAGGCAGTCACCACGCCGCCTACATTTAAACGGAGTTTCTTCGAGCGGATCTACTGCGTGGAGTTTTCGCCGTACGAGTGGTCCCAACACCTGATCTGCATCGCCCTCGCCAAGGAGATCGTCGTCGGTACTGTCAGATTTCAGGTTCGTGCTCGAGGGGTTAGCGCTCATCGATGAGAATTCCTATCGTTTTTTAAAATCTCGTTAAAAATTGTCAATATGTAGACGAAAAAGAAATTGTATTGCGAAAGACACGATTGCGATAAGATTCCATGCAATTAACAAGCCTTTAAATGACAGGATGAAGATGACGCCGTGGAAGACATGGCGTATAATCCTATCAGAACGTTTCACCATGATGCCAGGCCTCATGCAATCGCTTGGAGTCCAGATACCTCCCTGAGTATTGTCCCCAAAATCCTCATGTTCTGCGTTGCCGGGTCAGATTTTAAAATAAGATTGTACAATAGCAATCTAAACGACATTAACGTGTACGAGGTAAGAATACTTAGAACAGAGGTGGCCAAACGGTCGATCGTGTGGCAACGTAAAATTCACAATACAACAGTTGTAATTGCAATGTAACCATAATTAATTTAATTATTGCCGTTTTATGTCCAATTGCAACACAAAATAAAATAAACATGCTTATTTCACATATAAACCTAGATTGCTGCGACAGGGAATAGTAGATCGCCATGGAGTGAGGAAGCTGAAAGTAGATCTTGATGCTTATAAGTTTGGCCATCTCTGACCTGGAAAGTTACATGAATTTGCACCATTATCGAATTTGATGTTGACAGACGTTTTAAAGGTTTTAGAAGGTCACAAAGATTATACGAACGCAATCTCCTATGAACCAGAGGGTGAACTATTAGCGTCGGTCTCCGACGATCATACGTGTAAGCTATGGGCGGTTAAAGAAAACCAAAAATGCGTGTCTACATTTTACTTGACGTCACCTGGTACCAGTGTATGTTGGCATAGTGAAGAGTCCGGCAAGCTCTTAGTAGCGGAAAAGAACGGTTTAATACGTATGTACAATGTCAGAAGTCAACAAGCGATTATGTCCCTCGACTCTGGGGCCGTCCCCCTGACTGCAGCTGACTGGGGACCCAATCCCTTAAAAGTTGCATCGATGGCTGCTGGAGAATTGCTGCTTTGGGACGTATCCAGACCCAGGTAATAAGAAATTTGATTCCAAATCCTCTTGTATTACCTGTGCATACTTTCATTAAATTTGTTTTATTTATTTCCAATTCTAGTCGTCCCCTTGATGAGCGGACGCTTCATGTGGAAGGTGGTTTAACGGTAAAAGTCTCACATGCGAATGAAAATCTGGTATCAAGTATCGGATGGCCGGATAACTTGTTGAAGGTTGTCAATTTAAGATCGAAAGTAGTGGTATTGTGTGGAAAGGTAAAGTTAGTCGGCGGTATGACGTGGCACTATAAATTACCCTATGTCTGTGCTGGAAGTGACAGAGAACTATGTTTCTGGAGAATAAATATAAATTAGGATACACTGAACAATCGATTTTGTCCATAAAGGAAATCTCTCTCTCTCTCTCTCTCTCTGATTTTTCATGAACTTAGGATGTTATACAGCGATTTATAGACAACAAATATAAATTTTTTTATTATGCTTTAACGTTTCTTTATAAGTTAATTAAGAATCAACCGTTACATCAATGACGCATCGAGATGAAATTTTGATCCGGAAGCCGGCTAATACATATACACGCACACGCACACAAACCTTTTAGAAATAAAATTTCACATTTGCATAAAAAAATGTATTTTTATAATGTACTTTACAAGATTTACATGGCTAACATATATAAAAGTAATTTATAATGCATTGCTTATCATTTATAATAATATAAAAATCTTGGTATATTCTTCTGCTATTTTTCTTTATACTCCTTCAAACTATTAACTTTTGTTTATTTAATGAGATATATTCACAAGTTTTCTGTAAATTTTAGCAAATTCTCTTCTTCAATTTCAAATGTCTTTACCTGTTTAATTAATTTACTTAAAAATTGTAAAAGTTGTACTTTTTTACTATCACTCAATTTGCTAGCAACTAAATAAGCTTTTTGAAAAACGACGTTGGGATCTGGTATATAAATTCGTTCTTCCTTGAATTCGTTTATATCAAATTTGAGTTTCTCTGCTTGTTCCTCGATATTCTTGTAATCACCACCATTTTCGATATCGTCTTTCATATCCACTGCAAAATACACATTATTTAAAAAAAAAAAATATATATATATATATAAGACAATGAGAATTATTATTATTAAATTGATCTATCAATGCTGTATACAATTGTGTATCAGACAAATTTAATAAGTTTAATAGATTAGAGAAAAGAATTAACCTGCGAGAGCCATAAGTTGGTCCTCCAATTCATTATGTTTACATATCTTAGTCTGGTAAGATACGTTTATTTCGTTTATGGCATCGTCTAGCAAATCTAATATCAACTGCATAAACTGCGTTTCTTCTTCGACCGATAGCTTTTCCAAATATTTTAATAACCAATTCAAGAGACCAATACATAAATAAGCGCGTACACTCTGCGACACAGGATAATTGCTCTTTGCGTAAATACTGTCTTCGTCCGTTGGTTTCTTAGTATCCAATATCATGAGAACATGCGTGAAAAATCCTTCCTTTATCGTAGCTCCGTATTTCGCTGCTGTATTTTCTAATTCGAAAACGTTGCCTAATGCCGTTGTTAAATGTTTCAATCGGGTCTCTTTTGCGTCGCACGTGGCCGCCATGGCAATTTGATAACTAATATTTGTTTGAATCTGAAAAATGTGACACAAAGTATTGTTACTATATATGAAAAGTATTGATTATTATTAAATATTGTCTATGAAAAAAGTATTGGTCGTTTTTATTTCTGTCCTATTATATCTTACCAATTTATCGTTCGTTACATTTCTCAGAATAATATTCTCATAATAATAATGATCTTTTTTGCGCAAGGCATCATAGTAAGAAGTACCATATTTTTCTTCAAGAGCTTGTAGTATACCATTATTTTCCTTTCCTTCCAACCACATCTTCATCATGTCAAATTCGCTTTGTTTTGAGTATGTGGTCATAATTATCTCATGGGCATCTATATGTACATTCAGATACTACACACAAAAAATTTTTATTTGTATATGGATAAAAATGTATATACGTATATATGTGTGTTGTGTAAAAATTCACCTGAACTTGACGGATGTCTGTGATAAGAGAATGCGCTTTCGACCAATCTAACTTCATGAGAGCACGCGTCATCGCGTCCACAGCTAAGGATGTACCATATCCTTCGTCACCGCTTAAAAACGCTAATTCTGACGCTACCTCCAAACATTGTAAGTCTTTTCGACGAGAAAGAATCTTTGCTGCTTTGTCAAAGTATCCTAATTTTACGTGACTGATATATGTAACATGAAAAGTTTATTTAATATAAATTCTGTAACTTCATTAATAATTTATATTACATTTAAATGTTAATGTTATGCAAAATAATATCCTTTATATCATATAACATATGGAAAATACATTTTTTATTATAACATGGCATACGATATATTTACAAATAAAAAATATTAATTAAAAAATAGTTTTACCAATGAGTTGCCTGCTCCCACTGGCCTTTATAAGTGGTCCATTCCGCCCAGGATTCTAATATTTTATTTAGAAACGTATCATCAGCATCCAATTTACATCTCGCGAGTGCATAAGCCTCCTTAAACATCTTAGCATTTAAAAATACTTCTATGGCTTCATAAATTTTGTGTATACCTAGTAAATATGACACCGCTTTTTCCGGATTGTTTTGCATTACTAATTGATGCGCATACGCCTCGCACATTTCTCTCCACATTCTGTAAGATCATAGTCTCGGTTATATAGTCAATATCCACAAACTTTATCTTATATTTGTAGGAGTATTCATACGTACTTAACAGAAATGCTAGGTGCAAGCGATACTAAATAGTCATTTAATTGATGATCTTTCGCTGCACAGATTAAGTTATTTTTCAAATCATCACACCACATATTCATCTCAGTAATGGCATCCAAATTGTTCTGTGTTAATTCTGAGAATAAATATATATATAATGAATCATTAATAATATGATAATATATATGTAAATAATTGTAATATATGTCAATGTGTAATGTATGTAAAGTTAAACTTACTTTCATCAGAAATGAGTGCCAAAAAATCATCTTTCTTTTCGCAAAATAATGATAAGTTTGTGACAGCGTCATCTTCAGTATGATTACTTCTTATATCATTCTTGATGCAATTCAGGATTTGAGACTTGTCGTTCATTCTTTGGTTATATTTACTAAAGTATGATCTTTTTTCTTTTTTCTTCGGTTGTGACATTTGAAGTTCTGTAATTGAAAATCTCGATTGTTATTAATGCCAATCGTATATATCGTGTTGAGTGTATAAAAAAATTATTTATATACTTGAGTTAGCTACTTCGACAGATTGGCTAACAAGACCCGTTGATGCAGTCAAATTACTCTCATTATTATCTGTTTTACTTTTCGGCAATTTTTTTTGTTTATATTTTTTCTTCATGGCCTTAATGTCGGAAAGTTGGTTTGGTGATTGCGCTGGTAAAGTATAATTCCATATGTGTATTGTGAAGTCCGATGAGCCGGACAGTATCAACTGTGGTTTGAGAGGACTCCACATACAACATAGCACAGGTCCATCGTGACCCATGTATGTACCCATTAACTCCTGTTTTTCAACGTTCCACACCTAGAAAACAATATTCAAAGAAAATTACCTAACGATATAAATCATTCAAAATAATATTTAAATGAGATTTGATATTTGCAACATATAATTGTATAATGCAATGCTGTGCGGTAACAAATTATAAATATTGATTAAATACAAATTTAATAAGAGTGACGTATAGCTCTGTGTAAGAGCGATCGACTTGTAATCGGCAAGTCCCGGGTTCAACCCCTGACTCTCATCCCATGTATGCCTCGTTTTGTAAGAGGTTGATTGGAGAATTGAAACTTATGAGTAAAGGAGTTACGAGATGAATAGTAACCCGTTTCGGGAATCTACATTTCATTCTACAAGCTTAATAAATATATAGGCAGATGAATCATGATGCCATCATACAATCTAATTGCTTGAACAATACTATATCTGTCTCTTATACACATCTAGATGTGTATAAGAGACAGATACTATATAATGCAGGATATGGAAAGTTATTTTTTAAAAATAACTAGTTACCGCTACTCGTTACCGAGTTAAAAAAGTAACTAGTTACCGTTACTAGTTACTGATTCTCAAAAGTAACTCGTTACCGTTACCGTTACTTAAAAAGTAACGATTAGTTACTTTTTTCATTACTTTTTATATGCTAAAACGAGACTAAATAAAAAATTTACTTTTATAATATTTTTTGTCAAAATATTAATAAAAGCAATAAAATTTTTTAATTTAAATTCAAAAAACCTTGAAAAATTTAAGGAGAAAAATTTTATAACGCTCAAAATACAATTTAAAAAATTTTAATTTTCATTAAATTTATAAATAAAACCAAATTTATACTTCTTTTGCACTTTTAACTTCATGTTTAAAAATTTTAATACGATAATTTTAAGCTTAAAATTGTTCTTAATATGTATGAAACTACAAAGATGATCTGGATCTAGGAGATATATATATATATATATATATATAATATATATATATATAATATATAAGATCATCTGAATAATCTCGATCTGGAGAGAGAGAGAGAGATATAGGATTATCTGAATAACATATGAAACTACAAGGATTATGTAGGATTATCAAAGTAACGATAAAAGTAACTGTAAAATTCGTTACCGTTACTAAAAAAATGTTACTACGTAACCGTTACAGTTACAAAAAGAAAAAAGTAATGCCGTTACCAGTCCGTTACCAAAAAAAAGTAACTGTAACGGTAACGGCGTTACAAGTAACGCATTACTTCCCAACCCTGATATAATGCATGTATATTTGACCTGTACGATATTGTCGTAGCTGCCAGACACTAAGTGCCCATTAAAATGCGGACTCCAAGCCAAGCACACCACTTTTTCGGTGTGTCCGTTTAATGTTGCTACTATCTTGTGCATCGGGCGTTCTTGATAATCATCTTCGTTTTCTACAACGTCCTCGGTACCTGTCGCCTCCAATTCTTTTATCAGTTTTGACATATCAAAAATCATTATGCTACAGGAATCAGAGGCAACTGCCAAGTAGTTGGCAATTGGCGATATCCACTTATCTGCCATTGTACTTTCGGGATGCCACGCCAGGCAATTCACCACAGTCCTTAAAATGTGTATTGAGTTGCCACGTTTTCTCAACTTCTGATCGTAGAACATAATTGACCTGAAAGAAGAAACTCCGTTTAAAGCATTTCTTTAATCTATTAAGTGAATGTTTTATATATATATATATATACCCATTTTCTAACGCAATTGCTAAGCACAAATTGGATTTCCATGAAAATTCCAAACATCCTGTTTTTATTATAGACATAGGTTCTGAAATAAAAGTTGAAGTTAATAATAAAACAATGCAGCAAAATGAGTATTAACATCTTACCATCGTTCGGTGCGGATTTTTTGTAAGCTATTAATTCTCCTTCTGCACAGGAGAACAAGAAATATTCTGACTTAAGTTGAGCCCATTCAAGCTTATAAATAGTATTTCTGTGATATTGCCTGTATAATATAGGTGGTTTGTTAGTTCCAATTGCATCAAACACACCAACACGACCCTCGCCAGTACCAAAAGCAATCATAGATTCATCCTCCGGGAACCATGATATCTGATGCAATATATACATATTTTTTTTATATTAATTCATAAAATTTTTTACATAAAAAACATTTCAAAAACGACTCCCAGATCTCGTACGAGAATTTCTTACCGCTCTTATTTTTCCTTTTATCCTTTGCCAATGCATAATAACGTCAAAGGTCATTGCGTGAGGTTCAGACAAATTCCATAAACGCAGCATTGTGTCTCCTGCACCAAATGCAATGCGCGAGGTATCAATAGGACAAGCACTCATACAGTAAACGAATCCTCCTTGCGTAGGAATCTTATGCTCCAGAATCGCTGGATTCGTAGGATCGTTATTACGTTTACAACATATAACCCAGCGATCTTGTGCCAAAGACCAGACTCTGAGCCTAAAATATTAATATTGAAAAACTTCAATATTTATAAATTCTATGTATATTATTCTTATATATTTATATAATTTATGTAAAGTGTTTACTCACTCAGAATCTTTCTTCAAATTGTCAGATATTGCGTCGTATTTAGGTACGGTAGCTATGGAAAATAATCCTCTACTATGGAACGTATGGAACAATTTACATTCAGGCTTGTCTTTATTCGTCGAAAGATCCCAAGAAAGAAGTTCGCCCCAAAGGGAGCTAGTTAGAAGCACATTGGGCTCTACCCAACATACTGCAATCCAGGTTCCACTCGTACCATTGAGCTTGCTTTTATGTGATGTAGCCATAATCGGCATGTTTGGCATATTTATTACAGTCTCATATCTACCATCTCTACCAGCTCTCCAAATGAATACAGATCTGAACATAAAAAAGATAAATATAACAGTTTTTTTTATAAGTTTTCTGTTTCTTGCTTTTTTGAATATAACAACATATGTTCGCATATATACTTTATATATATATATATATATATATATATTTAATTTAATATATAAGACAAAGGATATACACATATTATGAAAGCTTTATCTCACCTATCTTTTGCACCAGAAGCTAAAAGTAAATCTCTCTTATCCCCTCCATTTAACACATTCATGTCTGAAGGGCACCAAGATAAGCTAACTATGTCCTCGTTATGTCCCCTCATTTTATATAATATTGTTTCTTTTTGGACAATATACACCAGCCCGATTTTAGTACCTATCGCTACAAGACTAGAATCATGAGGACAGCAAGCTAAACATGTAGCGGTTAGTTTGCCCAGAGATACTATTTTCGAAGTCTTATACTGTATGTTACAGTACATTAGATAACCCTCCGAATTCACTGCACATGCAAGATTACTATCTTTGGCTGACCAATCAACCCCCGTGATTAATTTGCTTCCCTGCATTAATAAAGATTTATTAATATGAATTACATAAATAATTAAAAAGATAATTTTTTCTTTCTGTGATAATTCTTTTTTAACGTTTATAAATTATTACAGGATACACATCTAATATATTTCCATCACATCTTGCCACTTACATCGGTAAAAGAGAATTCTGCTATCAACTCTAACATATCCACATTCCAAACCTTGGCTTTAATATCATCACCGCCACAGATTAATAACTCTGGGCTATTCGGGCAATCGAGCTTAGGACAAAATGCCAATGTGGTTACTTTGTCTTTAAAGTGATCCTTGATTATAGAATACTGCATAACATTGTCTTTCGGCTTGGCGATGACAATGTAGCTCCTTGCGCCCCATGCTACAGTTCCACGTTCTGAGCAGGCAAGGATATTGCTCAAATACCAGTTTGGTGAGGGAGGCAATGTAGCTTCATTCATCCTGTTGTGTTGTATTCCCTGTTAATAAAAGAGAGAACAGCTCTTATAAAATCAATCTAGGCAGCCTGATCTGTTGAAAACATATTCTGTAACAGTATCTGCTGTGAACAGGACGAATGCCAGCAGAAATATAATAAAATCTGCCAACAGAATATGATGGCAAATTGACTGTAGAAATCAAACAGAATCTGTCCTTTTATAAATCTTTAAACATTATATTTTATTTGTTTGTTTTAGTTACAAAATGACGGATACTGCTCGGTTTCTACTGGCAATTTGCTCTCAGGTTACGCCAGCAGGCTCTGCTGGCAGAACACGAGTTTGATGCAATTAATGTCGATCTGCTACAATTTTCTACTGGAATCTACTAATAAATTATTAACGTATTATTAATTTTACTTATTGGATATTGGCAAAAGTTATACCTTTACTTTCTCCGTGGCAAGAAAATTATAAAAAATATATAAACAAAATATATAAAAAATATATAAAATATATATAAGTATATAAGACTGTTAAATATATAAGTAAAATGTAGTAAAATGTATATATAAATGTATAAATAATATGTAAGCGAAATATATATATAAGCAACAAAATGTAAGGTGCGAATTTCAACTTTTTAGAATAACTTTTACGATTCCATAACGAATTATAATTTTTAGAATCGCTTTTACAATTCCATATCGTTTCAAAACTCTTTTTCACTCTCATGCGCAGCCGGTCGAATGGAGGTTAACCGGTGTCCGGCGCTTTTGATCATCGATTTATTACCGCGCGATATTCATCGACAACGACAGAATGGAATCGGGAATAAAAATGTAAGCTCCAAAAAATACCTTTTTCAAATTGCAGTTGTAATCGATGACGCAGTTTATAACGGCGACTGACTTTCGCTATTTATCGACCACCTCACATGGACGCGTGTGACGAACAAGGACGGAAGGACCTCGACTCGCTGCGACCTGCGACGGTTACTTGCGCGCTAAAGCAAAGATATCGATATCTATATCCTTGACAAAACACTTTCTTTTTTTCTCTTACCAAAACATTATATGTTTATACTGAGTTGTGACAAAGGCCGAAAACGTTGATCTTTTAAAAGCGACATTAATTAAAGCTCGACATGCGCGATATACAGATGGAAAAAAAAATTCAAAGTGGAAGTAACCTATAAGATTTTGATACACGTACGCGATATTATATCTACATAAATCCAATTAACAAAGGAAAAACAATGAGAAATAACTGTTTCGAGACTGTTACATTCTTTTTTCAATGTTGAATAAAAGTTTATAAATATAGGATATTCTTTACGTTGATATATTTGGACGATTTGTGCAGGCAAGTATCTTTTTATTAATTAAACATATCAATTTTTCCTAGTAAAAGTTAATCGATCGCTATTAACATCCAAAGAAAGAATGGGGACCGATTAATTTTTACAATGTTATTTTGATTAGATAAGTGCAGCAAAAGTAGATAGATTTAAAAATCTGTCGAAGAAATCAAGAACGGAATGAAGAAATGCGAAGAAAATGTTGCAAATTCGTTTTTAATAGAATGCTTACAATTCTATAATACATATTTAATTAAATATTTTTATAAAGAAATAATAAAACTCAATTTTTAAATATAATACGTTTCTTTACTCCAATGTTTCGCTTCGATTCTCGCAGTTGACTCGTGGCCAACTTCATTGCGACCTGCGAACTTCAATTTTATGTTACTTGTTGATTAGCGAATTTTTTATTTTTGTTCTTTTTATAGTGCAAATTACAATTATAATAAAACTGTGTAATAAAATTTTATCTATCTTGGAAGTGATACCGAAATTAAATCGGTAGTTCACAGCTATTCCGAGAAAGGAGTCCGGGGCTCGATTCTTGAATTCATTCGCAAGAGAAAACGTATGCGCAAATTCTGCTCTTACAGAAAATCTACAAATTGATTGGCTAAAAGTCATGCAATAGCCAATCAACTTGCAATTTTTCTGTAAGAGCTGAATTTGCGCATACGTTTTCTCTTGCGAATGAATTTAAGAATCGAGCCCCTGTTCTATCGTCCTTAAGCACGTATCATAACGCATTAGAGATTGATGATTACGAATTGGAGAATAGAATTCAATCAATCAGAACAAAACGGATTAAAATTAGGTTTTATGCCTAATAACAATTTTTGTGAACTTTATACATTCCGTCTTTGTGCTTTTGAATCATGCGCCGATTATCGTTCGGTCTTGAAATGAATTTTCAGAGTGCTTCCCCATGCAGGACGGAAATTCGGAAAACGGAATCTTTCTGATTCCGAGATTCCGTTTTCCGAATTTCCGACCGTCATGGGACAGCAACCTCATGCAAAAACTGGAAATGTAACCTTATTAGGTCTGTTTTCTGTTCCTGAACTACTGCACTAGTTCAGAGTTTATCTTTTTTACTCCAAATTGGAAGGAAAAAAATAAACTCTGAAGTGCAGCAGTTCCGGAACAGAAAACAGACCCATTATTAGCATCAGTAACATTAAATTGATTATCAATTTAATATTTTTCACAATAAATTTCTTGTAGTTTTATTAGATGCCCGGTAAAAAATTTTTCATATATAAACACATATAAACATATTAAACATATGTAAACATATATATAATTATGTATGAAATATGTCTATACATAAAATGTTTTATATATAATCATATATAAATGTATAGAAAAGTTATATATGATTATATATAGGCAATTTTATGTATAGACATATTTCATACATAATTATGTTTATATATGAAAAATTTTTTATCGGGTGCTTATCAGTAATATTAAATTAAATCATCAATTTAGCGCAGCTCGGTGAACGAGGCTATACACACATCCCCAATTATTTTTCATTATAATTCGTGCATTTTCATAATCACCGGCTGACTAATATGCCTCCATTTTTTTTCTCTCTCTCTCTTTTCCGATTGATAAACGTCAGCCTTAGCAGCCTGGAACGCACAAAGAGAAGATCGTGTGAGAGAGAGAGAGTCGTGCATAGTCATACTTCTTATTTTGATCTTTCATCGTTATTACATCTTGACGCCTCGGAGGACCTGCGGTGTCCGATTCAATTTGAACTTTCGCTGCCGGCTCATACGTCGACACGATGCGGCCGATTGTGATGGTATTCCTTTTGCCTTTCTGCGGCTTCGCTGCAGCCGTGACATTCGACATCTCGCAAGATCTCCCGCTGAGCGCGCTCATGAAAATGATGCGGGAGAGCCGAGAACGGCCGGACAGCGCCAAATTCGACCCCGACGTCAACCTCAACACTGTAAGAGTGGACATATTTTTTCTATATTCCAATTATATTTTATAATACGATCTTATATTTAAGAGCGTCTCAAGTCTCACATCTCAGACGTTATTTCATTGGTTGAATCTTAAGATCACTTGAGACCGGACTTAAAACGATCTTAAATGTAAAGGCTATTCTACATCTATCGTAATGTCTATCGTAAGTTCTTTACGACGATCGTAACGCCCTTCGTAAGG
>NJRQ01002105.1:0-17677 GCA_003063805.1 Aphaenogaster ashmeadi | reverse complement strand
TCGGTATGACAGGTTTCATAACCTGTCAAATCGTCAACTTTAACGATTAATATCTTGCTTCGCGAGGCAGACCGCCGCATTTTTCTTGCAGATTCTTTCGTTTCGTGTGAAAACGCGTCGAATGAGTATAATTTTATCGATATTTGAGGTGGAGCCCGTATTCTATATAATTACCAAAGAGTGAAACTTTTTCGCAATTGGCCCTCCCAGTGAGAAATGACACCTCGATCGACTTCGAATCGACGTCGATTCGATGTCGAAAAAATATTTTTCGCAGCCATAATCGATTTTGAATCGATTAATTGTCCATCACTACTACTCACTCGAGGGATTGAAATCGCTATGACTTTCGATTTTGTTCAATCGATCATTGCTATGCACACGGGCATGAATGCGTGAAAATATTATGCGTTTCGTGTCTCTTTAAATGTCTCATTATATATGTTCGCTTACGATTATGCAACTTTAACTTTATGTCGATTATTTAGATCTCTTTTAACCACGAGACCTTCGGAAATCCAGAGAACGGAAGAAGAACCACAATTGGTGACCAGGAATTGGTGTAGTCAACGCCGCTGTCTTCTTTCTTCTCCTTTTTCTCTCTCTTTCCACATGCCCTTGTGCACCCCATAGATCGTATTCCGGGCGAAGTCCAAATCCATTGAATTTCTACGTAGACAATTTTTCTCTCTCGCTGCGAAAACACGAATATTCAAGATGAATCGTTTTATGAAAGTCGTCAAGAGCAAGGAAACCCGTGACTATTTTATGAGGCAAGTAATGGTTGTATCATTCGTTTATTTTACTAAAATTATCGCTACTTATACAGGATGGTCGTGACAATGCGTACATTTCGCCTGCATGCATAGATATTACGTGTACGAACGGTAACGTTTCTTTTCAGTACACATTTTTGGGGACCCGTTGCCAATTGGGCAATACCGATTGCTGCCATCGCTGATATCCAAAGGGATCCTAAGTACATCAGTGGTAAAATGACCTTCGGTTAGTTTAATGATCCTTATTATACACATTGAATCTTGTCCACGAGTTTCCAGGTATTTGAAGAATCCGGTTTACATCCTTTTTTATTTATCTAATTTGCGTATATCATGATTCTTATTCATCTGTAATTTTCGAGTACTAGTACGCCTATTGTTAAGCTGTTTTCCATTGCGTGTAAAACGTATACTTTTTACTAGCTTGCAACATATATGATAATTATTTTGTATTTATGCTGGCTATAAGATTCATGATAATTTAATAAAATCACAGTGAAAACAATCAGTATTCTTATTATATAATGGGTGGATTCCGTAAAGCGCATATACGCGCATTTTTCTATAGTAAACGTTACGTATGCTATAGATATATGCGCGCATATGCGCTTTACGGAATCCACCCAATATTGCTCATTTTCATTTTGATTTACTTGTCTTGTATTTAATTGTAGAATAGAAAATAAAGATTCACTGTAAATCTTTCCTCTATATTATTGTGGGATTCATAAAAATTGATATAAAAATAGCTCTTGGAAATTCTGTAACTATCTTATTTATTAGTGTCAATTTTCAAGACTTATGCTGATCTTTTTCAGCCTTATGCTTATATTCAGCAATGTTCATGAGATTTGCAATCAAGGTGCAGCCACGCAACATGCTTCTATTTGCCTGCCACTTTGTCAATGAGGGCGCACAAATTACACAAGGTTGTAGATTTATTAAGTATCATTGTTTTAGTAAGAAGGAACAGTAAGTTGAGAGATATATGTGATATATTCACTTTGCCAAAAAATAAGAGTTTTATATTATATATCATGTTATATAGAATAGAAATTTGTTAAACAAATAAGTACATAAGTTAATAAAAATTTTTCGTGATGAATAATAAACGTAAATATGTTATCAACTTCTCTCTTCATTAATTTTTAAATTTTAAAAAATGAAATTATTCTGTGTGTTAAGAAATTTAGTTGTCTTATTAAATCTAGTACGGTTGGGAGTCTCTCTTGGAAAAAACATCAAATATCTTAGCAATTAAATCACAAATATTTGAAATCCTATAAAATTAATTTTAGTTTAATAAAATTACATGATAGCATTATATTAAATACAAAAAGCTACAATTATATTGTTGAGTTTTGACAGTGAGATTATCGATGATAAAAATAAATCTTAAAGTATAATTCATAAATACATTTTATAAATACAGTCTCAACCAAAAATATGATGCTTCATATTCTTCCCAAGACTATATTTATAAGTAATATAAAATATAGAAGGCACTATAAAATGGATAATTGGCTAAGATTACATTATGATATAATTTTTGAAATTACATATTACATTAAAATAATAAAAACGTTTATTAGCAAAATCTTGTGGACTATATTGTATTTCGTCCATGAACACTGTTTGGAATATATCTAATATAAAAATTGATATGTGTATATATCTTTTTTCGTTTATGTATATATACATATCAAAAAGTATTAATTTATTATAGTGTCTTGTACAGTAAGCAAAATGTTAATAGTATCAGTTTGCACAATAGTTAAAACCATCAGTTTGCTAGCACACTCGAGCAGAATATTGCGGCAGATTGGTATCAACTGTGTTTGCATTAGGCTTGTGTTCTATTAGTAGAGCTTACCAACATAATCTGATAGCAGATTACAATCAATTTGCTATCATGTTCTATTAAAAGATTTTGTTATATTTCTGCTGATATTCTGCCGAAAAAATTCATAGCAAACTGTTTTTGATAAATTTGACTGTTTGGATTTCTATATTTCTATTAAACTATCTTATAATAAGAATACGAGCTTCTATAAAAGTGTTCATTTTTGATTAAATATTAATAGATATTATAATGAACAATTTACATATATTATAGAATATCTTGTAATTGTCATATCATATAAATTATACTAAAGTGTTGGAGATTGAAAAACGATCACACATTGTGTTTTCGGACGGATTACAACTCACAATCAGTTGTATAATCAGATCTTGTATCAGATCTTTAGTGTCATTAGCGTCATTAATTATAATCATGATTGAATAGATAAAGTAAGTATATTATTCTCATCTTCAATATTGCATCATAAAATTTCGAAAATTTTTATGTAAATATATTTCAATTTTGGGAGTTTAAAGAATATATTATAGATATAAAAATATAACAAATTATTGTTCCGTGCGCATTTATCGTCATTACGAAAATCTTATTTAATAATTAATTCATAATTCATCTATACAGGGTGTCCCAGACTTACCGTATCACCTGTTAATGGCAGGTTCCTGAGATCATTTGAAGACAAAAATCTTAATACCAAAATGTCGAGGCTGCTATAGTTTTTAAACGGGAAAGGTTCAAAGTTCACCAATCGGCTTGTCAAAATTTCGCGTGCTCAGGAACGTCGCATGTCGAGAAAGCCCTTCCACAACACTTGAAATTATTATTCACTTTATTTCTTTGTACACTGTTCGCAAGACTTACAAATATCGCATGATAATAGTTTCTAAATTGTCGTACGGAAACGCGACGTGTGTCGAACTGTAAAGCATTCATGTGAAGCGTGTCGCGGACAAATAACTTTTCTTATATAATGACAGAACAGTGTACAAAAAAATAAAGTGAATAATAATTTTCAAATATTTCTATCGAGCTGAGTAAAGTGTTGTGAAAGGGCTCTTTCGACATGCGACGTTCCTGAGCGCACGAAATTTTGACAAGCCGATTGGTGAACTTTGAACCTTTTCCGTTTAAAAACTATAGCAGGCTTGACATTTTGATATTAAGATTTTTGTCTTCAAATGATCTCAGGGACCTGCCATTAACAGGTGATACGGTAAGTCTGGGACATCCTGTATATCTCTCTTTAGTAATACTAATTGTAAGTTAACTTATACACTTAAAATGGACGGCTTGAAAAAGGTAATTGCTGATACAAAAAATGTAGCAGTAGATACTTTATCTTACAAAACAGTAAGAGTATTTTATACTCATCTTCTTTGAGCTGGAAAGAATATCATCAGAGCTGATAATAATAGTATCCAACTGACTTGAATTGATGAAGCACCAGCCAAACGACACTTAAACATATCGTATCTAAAATAATAACACATTATATAAATCATAGATAATAATAATCATATAATAATCATGATAAAATCTATAAATCTATCATAAAACGTTTGTTACATTACACAATTATTAGTAGATAATTTTAAGAACACGTAATTTTTGAACAATTGCAAAGAGAAATATAAAAAACGAATACCTCGTTTCTTTGTCATTAACAATATTGTTAAATTCAGCTTCCATTAATTGCCCATCATAATATGTAATTAAATCCTCAAATGGATATTCAAAGCCTTGCTTGCATTCACATTTGTATCCACCTGTCTCAAATCCTCTTCCAAGGATAGGTACGCACTGCGGAAATTAAATGTAGAAAACTTATTTAAAATTTATATTAATAAAATTATACTAATTTGAATAAAGTGTTTTGAAATTATTAAATATTAAAATATCTTGTACTATTTTGAGTTTATATAATAGATACTTCTGACATTATTATCCAATACAATAGAATAATGCCGACTTACGTATGATGTTTTTCTGTCACACTTGTGCGTATCCTTGAATGCGTTTGGTTGGTAAAATTTATCATCACATTGGTTTACATCTACCTGAAGCATATCCATGGTAACAGCTACGACACCCCTGTAAGTGTCTTACTGTTAAATATGATCTTCCTTGTCTCTTCTCTTTTTATTACAAAACTGGTTCTATGTCTCTGCAGTGTCTCTCATACTAAATTTCTCGGCATACACACGCGCATATATGCATACACACGCGCACGTGCACGTGTGTATGCATATATACACATATACTCACACGCCCGCACGTGTATGCATATATACATACGTATACAAAACGCACTCCTCCTTCCTATCACGTGTAATCGCACACTGATGAGAACACTCACTTGAATTCTAGTTTCTCCTTCAAGCTGTCCCAGCCGAAAAATGGGGATGCATAGGTAATTACCCACTTCTTCACCTTGCCGTTACAATCGAAGTACGGAGTTGTCCAGTGCCCATGGTCCAGGTTTGCTGCCCTACACAGACGGCCCATTCGTCGCGTTCCCATACATTAGAATAAATCGTACTTTAGAGATCGGATTCCCCCCCAAGTCTTCAGGAACCTAATCCTTTTATACTTTAATGCTCCACTGTGCTTTATCATCGCTTCGGAGCATATCGATAAAATACAATCATGTGAGTTTTGCACTAACAAATGATACGCGTATTCTCTTACCTGTAATGGTTTGGGTAATGCTCGAACTTTTTTAGGTACTCTCCAGTCTCATTGAATCGGATCTTTATCTTCATATAGAATTTCTCCAATTCATCAAAATTTGTCGCCCAACGTTGTTTCAACGTTTGGAAGTAACTTTTTTTCGTGTATACTTCATCTGTAATCACACAGATTGTAGGACAAATCAACAAATTAATAAAGAATCTAAATTAATATATTTAAAGAATTTGTACGCTTATGGGGATATGATTCCTCACTAATGGAATAAGTCTAGTTAAAAGAATTTAAGTGAAAATATATACGTTTCAACTCTAATTGTAAGTTACATTTCTGCTTGTTACATAAATAATTTCATTTTACCTGTATCATTGAGTCTAGCTAAATCCTCGAGTTTAAATTTGCGTGTATTTAACTGTGTTTTGTAAGCGTATGGCGCGAAGAATGTTCTGTTGGTAAATTTATTACGATCCCAAAAAGTGCCAGCTGACCATATCTTTGTGTCGCCGAGCACTAAAGCCAGTGTCTCTCCTATCATTTGATCTTCTGTGAGCGGTCTGTCGGCTACTCTTTTGCCCGAATAAACTTCCAAGGGATCTGATATTTGCAGAAACGCGCTGATGAAGTTTGCCAATCTAGTCGCCATTTTCGCTTCGTTTTCAAAGAACTCTTCTGCACCAAAACTAATATCTCCGCGTAACATCAAGTCTTGTGGCGCATAACTGGAAACACAATTTAGAAATTGCTTGAATTTAAATATCTCAATAACAGGAAGTATACAATATGCGATAATAGGACATACTTCTTGCAAGTTCTCGCATTCATACTCAGAATGAATTTGAGAGCTTGGTCGATATTCATCTTTGTGTCGTGAAGCGCAGCTGGACCGGTCGAATAATTCCTATAGTTATGATACTGCTCAAGATATTTTTCTCTGAGATATGACTTCGCCTTCTCCCATTGTACTGGCATTTTATGAACCCCTGAAGAACAAAATCTTTGTTAAAATGGCTTTGTGCTAAACACAATACCCAACCAAATAAAAAAAATGCATACAGCCAATCCGCAGGCAATCGAAACCATTATAATATTGTTCTTGCGTGGCTCTCTCCACTATTTCACCAAGATATGGTCGTCGTACGACGGTCGGTAACCTATAACCTGGTGTACATCTACATTGATATCCGCCTCTTCTGAAACCCCAACCATGTATCGGTTCGCACTATAGACCAGATACATGCATGTATTAGTTAATTGTCAATTAATAAACATAGCTTGATGTTCAAATGACTATAGGATTTGTATGTTTAAATACCTCTGTGGTATCAGTCTTACACCTTGCAGTATTAGCAAATCTGTTGGGACCACTGTTCCCTTTACCCTTGGGGCATTGATTTATATCTATCCTGTCAAAGTCCATTTCCATTACCGAAACAGCAGTGTATGTTGGGTATTCAACATGTCTGAAACCAGTGTGTCGTGGATAGATATCTGCTACCGGTGATACCGCAGCTACGAGCCATCGATTTGATCGGCCACAATCGAAATATGGTCTAGTCCATTTTACAGGTCCAGGATATTCATCGGCACCTGCACGATAAAATCGTAATGAAAAATAAGTACAAGTTTGATATATTTTAAGATAGTTTCTATAGCTCTTTTATTACCGGGTGGACCATGGAAGGTGAATGTTTCATTTGTATTGTTGGCATAGCGAATTTCAACTTGATATGTTGTTTTAGTATCATGCCTTTTATCTACATTATCTGGTAACCATTTCTTGTACCTGTAAGTAAATAAATTCATAAAATAAATAACTCACGAAATAAGTAAGAATGTATGTTTTTATGTTGATTGCTCAATAAACTTTATTCTAAACATAAAAATTTGCAGGAAGCTATACGTGAAATAATTTTGTTAGATTTAAATTTTTGAATGGAATAATTTCCATTGATTCTCTCTCACATACCATTCGTTTATGCGATAAAAGTCAGTGGTGTAATCATCGCTGAGCCTGGTATTGGGAAACGCCCCCAAGTCCTGCACAGTGAATGTATTCCTGGTGGATATTCTCTCCAGGTGTATGGGATCGTTGAAGTCGTCCGCCCTGAAGGTCCGTGGTGCAAATCTGGGAAAGGTTTTATTGAAGAAGCCTCTGTAGGACGGCGAATAAGACGTATTGGGCGAGAAATAGATGGACGAGGCGTTGATATATGGATTGGCGGAAACGTCTGCCACTGTGGACAAGAAGTAATACATCATGCCCGGATCATATGTATCGTTGATCGCCGGTCGGATGAAGCGCGACTGCAAGATGTAACTCCAGAAGAAGCTCCTGCTGAGCGCCATGTTATGAAGATGCAGCAGAGCTGTGCGATTCGGAAACACCGGATTGATGTTGATATCTTTTATATCGGGCAGATGTGATACCGTGTCTTCTGGCAGGTATAGATCCCCGAGGTGCTGTATTGGGCAGTTATCATCGTTCACCTTGTCCATCCGCATGCGGATCTCGTCGAAGGAGTCGCGGATCTGCCACTCATATTGACCGACAACGCCCAATAGGCAGCAGAACCAGCAGGCGACGACAATCGGCGTCATCGCCTGGCAAATGGTAATCATCTTCGAGAAGCGCATATTCTCTCTTTCTTTCTTGATCGAGCCAATTCGGGCTCGATTCACGGCTAAAGGCACTTTTTGTGAACACTTCAGCGTGCACCATTCATTCTCGCCTTCCTTGCTAGCTCATGTAAAAAAAATCTGCGTTACATTACAATGTTTTCTTATAGATTAGGAGAGTTCTTTTATACGCGGACTTTAATATATTGATGCGTTGGTAGAAGAACCGATTTTCGAATCTTCTTACCTCGTACGGATCCTTCAATCGCGTCGAACGAACGTTCGAAATAAACACGCCCAGTCGAGCGATGCGCGTTTCACGAGTTTCCACGATTCCTTCGGTTGTGACGTCATCGCTGGTGTATGTCGCGTTGGTGTTAACTTTTGATGCATGTAGCGGTAGCGATGACCGTTCGAATCTTCCTTTTCAAAGTTATCAGGCAATTCTGTCATATAGAAATTCGAATTGCTTCGATTTATTCGGAATTGAAAAGTAAAGCCTTGAAAATCTTGAAAGTCTTTTAGAAATAAATATTTGAAATGTTTAAAAATAAAAATTTTTACCTCTGTGGTGAGCTATAAAGTTAAAAAATTCAAGTTAAAAATGTTTAAAAAATTAAAGTTAAAGCTATAAAGTTAAAGTTAAAGTTATAATGTCACAAAATGAGTTTTGGTTGGTTTCATATGATGCAGATTTATTTTATTTTATTTGGTGAATGCAGATTTAGATTTAGTTTTAAAGTTAGATAAGTTTTATAAGAATTAGAATACATAAGAATTAGTGCAATGTAAAGTCAAGAATAAAAATGTAACATACCCACACAGCACGCACATTCAAAAGACATCCAGAAGACGTCCCGAGGACATCCTTAGGCGATAGGATATCCTCGGGACATCCTCGGGACGTCCTCGGGATGTCCCCAGGATATGCGTGCTGTGTGGGATATTGTAAGACCGGAATTAGTTATTCTAAGCCGCAAGGGGCAAGGATTATAAATAAATAATAATAGTAAATAATTTCTGTGGTGGATATAAAATAAAGAATTGAAATAATAACGTGAAGAAAAAATGTATTTTTGAAACATCTGAGGGATTTTTTTTAAGACTTATAACTCTCAAGACTTCCAAAATATTCAATAGTTCCAAGACTTCAAAAAAATTTCTTGATTTCAAATAACACTCGAAACAGTTCATTCACTACTCTAAATGATTTTCGTCACATATTCTAGAACTAGATGGTCCGATTTCTTATGAACGTAGTCTCTAGTCTGTTATGATTCATCGTCAAACGCGCACATTTTCATTGTAGATAATTGAAATAATAACATGAAGAAAAAATGTAGTTTTGAAACATCTGAGAGATTTTTTCAAGACTTATAACTCAAGACTTCCAAAATATTCAATAATTCCAAGACTTCAAAAAAATTTCTTGATTTCAAATAACAAATCTATGGTATTTGTTTTATACATGTAAATAATAGTCAATTTAGGCACTGGAAGAAAAAAATAGTATCAGTAATGAGAAAATTGAGGAAAAAGAGCATCTCAATTACATATTGTGAAATTGCGATAATAAAAATAAATAAATTATATGAACTGAGAAAACATACAAGAACGTTAATCATTTGTAGTATATATATTTGTAGTATATGGTTAGAGTACAAGAAAATAATAATGCAAGATAGTTTATTAACGAAAAATATATTATTGATACAAAAAATGCGTCGTAGTGTATCATTATGGTATAATGATCCTTTTCAGAAAAATGTTTGTCTATAAGTAGAAAGAATATAATTATATAATATAATTATACAATATAACCTATTGATATGTGAAACCTATATATAAGAATAGGTGTGTTCTGAAATGTGCGGACAGTACTGAAAGTATATCTATAGCATGCGCGTAACGCGAACTATAGATTTTCAGTACTGTCAGGATATTTCGGAACGCACCCTATATTATAGTCATTCCATTATTTCATTACTATCTAATAGTTGCACACAACTAATGAAACAATGTTAACATCCAATTATATACAATAGTTTTTTCTACGATTATATTAACATAGTTCGACTAACAATTTTTATACTGCTACCGCAGCTACAAATGTTAAGTTACATCATATTTGCTGCCGACTATATTATTTTGATAGTTTTCAATACATTACTTTCGTTCTCGTGACTTATAAAATTGTTGCAGGTACTTAAAAAAGAAATTTACAATTGTCACATTATAATTGCTAGATTACAGAACTATTTTTTGTTTTTCTGAGTGTGGGGTAATTTCGTAAATTATAAATAATGACAAATAGAAGAGATTAAATTCTAAATCTATATATTGCATGTTTTTTTAGAATAATAACAAATGACAAACTTCATTAATAAATTCTTTATTTAGAGAGTTATATTTCATATTTTCTGTGAAAAAAATTTTTTCAAAATACATTATTTATTCTTATGTTTTGCATTTTCTTCCTCCTTTAATGATACAGAATTATGTCGAATACAGAATTTATTAGGAACGATCATTATATATCGAAATAAAAGAGTTATTCAAATGGTACAAATTAAGCTATTTAGATTATATAAAAAACTATTTTTCTAAAAGATATATTGTTGTTTTACTGCACCTTTATTTATTTTAATCAGAAATATTTTACGATAAATTTCTTTTTACTGATGCAAAAACATGATGAATATAAAATTTATTAGTATGATCAACTAATTTCGTTATTTAGTATGATCAACTAAATTCGTTATTTAAAAAAGTCTTTTCAGATATTTGATGTGCGAATAATTATTCGCAGAAGATATTGATTTTTATGTTTTGCGCATTCTCTAAGAAGACACGTCTCTTTTCTTTTCACTAATGTAGGATTATGACGAATGGAAGAATCAATGATGAGAATCTCAGATAGCACAAGACATTCTGGGAACATCTTGAATAGTCTCAAGATATTCTGAAACATTTCTTAGAATGTCAAAATATTTTCAAGATAATCCTAGGATGTTTTGTGCCATTTCAGAATAATCAGAAAAATTTCTCGTTTAGGAAGCTACTGAAGTATCGTTTATATGAAAAACTATTTCTATAAAATATCGTTCTCACATTTCACTCATTTTACGTGCAATATATAATCGTTTTTATCGATCGTATTTCGACGTATCATATGTATATAAATTCCCTTCGAAATTCCCGCGCTTCGAGCTAACCTGAAACGGGTTCCCGTTCTGAATTCTCCGATTCAGACCGATCGAGTATCGTCCGGTCGAAGGAGAACTCCCAAATTCTTATTACGATTCCACCCGGAGGTCTTTCGGCGTCGTGTCTTGTCATGCGATTCGACTCATCCCACCCTTGAATGGTGTCCGGGTGCGTTTTGCACGGGGTGTGTCGCGCGCGGAAATAAAGAAGCGTACTTCCCTTGCTATGCGCGTAAGAGCAGTTCCCAGAGCGCACAAGAGGAAAACAAAAGTATGACTTAATACGAGATAACATTTAGGCGGCCTTTATTATGATAATCCATATAGCGCCCTGGTCCAACGACCCCCCGAGAGAATCGGGCTCTTCTTCTCCCTTCCCTGCCGCCCCTTGCCATCCTTCGTCCGGGTTACGCGCGGCTGTTCCGCCGGGCGGTGGTATTATTGTCCTGCAATACAGGTTCACCCCTATTTATCTGCGAAAAAGGGAGAATTTCTCTCAGCGGTAAACGAGTTTGCGAAGGAGAGCGAGAAGACAGCACGACTCGCTGGGGGTCTGTCGGGGGGGACCCCACGGTTAATGCTACGCTGTTTATGCTGGCTTGCGCAGGGGGGGAAAAGGGGGGCCCTCCTGAGAAAAATCTTCCTTACTGTCTGCACTCGTGGTGCGGATCGCCGATATTAACGTGGGAAACAAACCGAACTTGCGCGGCGCGGTGTCATTAAGTATTGTCGTCAGAAAAAATCGTCATCCGCTGCCTTGCGCCCCAATGTTCCTCTGCACATGTTGCCTTACATATACCTCTCCTGCTACTAGTACTGTAAAGATACATGTTGCATCGACATTCGCCAGAAATCGTCGAACCTATATATTACTCACGATTAATACAACAGTAACGAAAAAGTTATTCAAGTATCGGTTATATGATTCCCGTAATTACAGTGATTTAATTAATAGCTTTCGCTTATTATATACTTTTGCAGAACCATAATATTCCACAAAAAATTACGAAGGAGAGCGAACGATAATTTTTAATATTTAAATTATAAACACTATTAGATGTACGGTAAAAAATGTGCGATTTTCGTATATATGTACATACTAGGGCTCAGACAAAAGATTCGAACATATTGTATGTTCAATCAGTTCGAATAGTTCGAAGTAAAAAAAAAAGAACATCCAGTTCGAATATTTTGGACAGTTCGGACAGTTCGGACTTAAGTAGTGATCGGTCTGTAATGTCAATTCGTTATATCTGAAGTTCGGACAGTTCGGACAATAAAGATTGAGTATTGATGTATGGAAACAAAAAAGAGCAGTTTTTCACGAGCTTCACGAGCCTTTTTAAATGTCATATAATAAATAAAAATGTTAAAAAAAGAAAAAGTCGGATTTGGAATTACTTCAATAAATCTAATAATAATAATAATAATGAAGCTCTCAATGCAATGTTGGCAAAGAAATATTAAAAACGTATTCGTCGACGACGACCAATACGTAAAAAAAAACGTATCTTTATATTAAAAAATGTTATTTTGCAATTTTATTTATTTTTATATTATTTATTTCAATTATAAATTATTTTTATCCCAATTGTACAATAATTTTGAATGTATGTACACAATATTATTAATATATTTCATAAAACTTAGGTTCGAACTATAATAATTTTTCGAACTTTCGGATCTGAAGTGAGTTCAAATAGTTCGAACATATCTTCAGTTCGAAATGTTCGAACTTGAGGTTCGAACTGTCCGAACAATTCGATCACTTAATGTATCCGAGCACTAGTACATACATATAAATATGATGTTTATGAATATATGTGTGTGATTTTTATATACTATATATACAAATATACATATATATAAACGTGTGTGTATATATGTACATACACACGTTTGTCATTAAAATTATATTATAAACCTAAAATTAAATTTTACTTAACATAATATGTGATGTACTTTTATTAATTATGTATATATAATACATTGAATTAATAATCCCCTTCTAAAAAAGGCATGTTATAAAAAACTCGAATATATTGAGGCATTGAAGCCTTTTCTTCGCGATGCTCTGATTGGCTATTGCGTTGCCGCGTCTCGGCTTACTTCATATGTGTCGCGGCTGTCAAATTAATGTGAATTCTGTCAGTTTCTTTTTCATTAAAGAAATTATGTTATTTAAAATATATAGTATTCAAGAATAAATGGCGCGCGCGGAGTGCGTGCTTTGTAATGTTCTAGTAACATTAAATTAATCAAGTTAATTTTGATTTTTTAATGTTTGCATCCTATTATAATTAGATATTCGATTCGCAGCATCATTTTCGTTTTTTCCAAATATTTTTTATGTAAGATGTAAAAATTAATTAATCTAAATTTATTTGTAAAAATTGAAACATTATTATCAGGAATTTAATACATTTTTCATATTTAAATCACGGAAAGTTTTAATTTCGATAAAACATAGCGTCGTCAGAGTTATCGGAATCTTTCTAAATATGCTTTCAGCAGCTTCCTTTTTCTTGAGAAACGGTCTTTCTTAAAAGAATAATGATTTATCCACAAGTTCGAAAAGTTTATCATTCGGATAAAGATGTTGCAACATCTTTCTTGTTGAATTATAACATTGCTACACACACAATATATGTATACATAGCAATAAATTCGAGACGAACTATATATATATATATATATATATATCAAATAATCGCGAAATTAAGTATATATCATTTATAGCATTTAAAAATATACATATAATCACACACACATAGCATATAATCACTATGATATGATAATTAGTTTTTTAGAATATATTAATAAATATACGTTTTTCTAAACATGATTCTAAAATGATATGTGATCGAAATTTACTCAGTTTCCGGTAAGATATTCGATAATTTTGTAGTCAACAATCATATTCAAACTATTTGAATTCCTTTCGAAATCGATAAAAAAAATAACGAATATCCATGCGTTCCTCATGCGCAGTAATCTATTCTGAATTACTAAGGCAAAAGTTGAAATCGTAACATAAGTCGACATAAAAATAATATAATGTTATTTATTACAGAATTTAACTTTTGGTGTTTTAAATATGAAAAATATGTTAAGTTGCTAACAATAGCGTTTCAATTTTTGTAAATAAATGTAGATATCAATTTTCATATATATCTTAAGAATTATTTCACAGTTTTCTGCCTTTCTGCGAAATGTATTTAATACAGAAAATATATCGAAATATATAGCAAAATATGCAATATACAAATTTAAGAAGAAATTGATACTCCATAAAGAGATCATTTAATCGGTTCGATTAAAGTGTGCTAAATTCAGGATGCACTTGGAAAATGATTGGAAACATTCGAGATATTCTGTATTCTTTTTATTTCCCTTCACATTGTTACATACAAATTTATGTGATATACGATATATAATATAGAAAAAAAAGACAAAGACATCTTGACTGAACTGTTTGTCCGAATGCGGCAAATATCTGCAGGAGACAAAAGAAACCTGTTTGTCTGAGGGGAACAAACAAATTTCAAGTTGCTTTTCGACGATGCAGATTAAACTCGTGATAATGCTAATATGTTAGTTTTCGAAGTATATTATACTATCTCACATGAGCGAAAAATTTAATTCTACTTATTATCTGTGCCTAAATAACTATTTTTTTCCGAATAACCGATAAATAATCGTAATTCTCAAGTAAATACGAATATGAATGTATGTATTATGATGATCGTTAAAGAAATTTCGCGATATCGAGTCGCGACGAAAGCAAGCGTGCCTGTTTTACGTTTCATGGCTTCTCGGTGTTAACACGCCTGATGCATTGTGAAATATGTAAATATAAAAAAAAAGAAACAAGTCGTCGCATAGCGCAGATTCGCGCGATGCGAATCTCCGAAAACGCGAATAGAAATTCATTGGCGCGCCGCTGAAATTTTAACCTCCCACGACAATGGCATGCGAGAAGACTGTGCAAAAAAGTGCATTGTCTGCACGGCGCAGACGGTCGATTGGTGCGATGAGGACGGCGCGAGGAATCGGGAATTCTCGAAAGAGAGCAAGAGAAAGGAAGAAACAAAGAAAGATAGTGAGGGAATGGGAGAAACGGAGAGACAAAGACGACGACGTGAGAGGGTTAAGAGGGAGGGAACGCGGGAAAAAGACAAAGAGAAGAGAAAGAGAGAGAGAGAGTGAGAAAGAGGGCGGGGAGGGAGGGAGGGAGAGAGAATGAAACGAAACGGAAAATGGGGAAAGGAAGGCGTACAGTGAACAGCATGCGACGTCGACGGTACTCGAGGAGAATGAAATTTTTGTGGCGAGAGCGCGGTCTGCCGGTCCGTCCAACCGTTGATAGTTTTTAGGATGGCCCGCTTCCGGCAGAGCCGGCGCAACGCAGCGCGACGCAACGTAATGTGGTGTGGTGCGGGCACCCGGTCGGCCGGCCGGCCGGCCGGCCGGCCAGCCTGTCTGCCCGCCTGCCTGCCTGCCTGCTCGCCTGCTGCGTGCGATTCTCAGCAGATAAAAATAATCGTCAAGAAAGTAGAAAAGTTCCGAGCCGAACAGGTTTCTGCAAGGCGAGAGCGAGCGAGCGAGCGAGTCGGGCCAGCCGACGTATTTTCGCTCTCACTCGCGCTTTTGTTGGGCCGCGTCGCGCCGTCGGAGGGACGCGGGTGCATGCTCCGACCAGACGGGTGGCTTACGGTTAGCATGCAGGGCCGTAACGCTGCCGGTAGATCCCGTCCGTCGCGCCCGTTTGAGATCGCTGACCGTTTCTCTCTCGGCGAGGCGCGAACACGCGGAGACGCGTCGAGGTCACAGACACTCGTCATTCCGTACGTATGCGTGTCCACGATTCACCGCACGAAATTTGTGCCCCATTAGAGAGAAGGAGAGAGAGAGAGAGGAGGAAGAAGGAAGGAGGAGAGAGGAGGGAACGGCACTTATGGCTGCTCCTTTTGATTTCACGATTCGTTGCAGTTTTGTTGAAAACCTTCGCTCCACACGGTTTTTCTTTACGAAATGAATAATTCCTTGACATTGCCTTGCCGCGCAAGAAAGATGCGTGTTTCTTTTACTTTCTTTTTTCTTATATTGTAAAATTTAGAGGCTGTACAACTCACGATGGTTTTAATATAACGATTTATATATTGCAGATATAGAAGGACATGTTTGGCGAGATTTATTGAATTTTCATGTTTCACTGATTTTGAGTTTTACATCCTTAAATATTGTATGATCAAGTTTTCCGGAATAATATTTTTGCTGATCCGCCCATATCACGAAAGTTATAAAGAAAGATAAACTTATCACAGCTTGGTTTATTAATTATTATATTTTAAGAAAAAAAACATTTTTTTCTCAAGATATAATTGCGACGATGATCTATATCAAAATTTGAGCTACGAAAGAAGCAATATTCAATGAATAATTAAAATCAACGGCGCTCCCGTCTAGTATACGATAGATGTATTCGAACGTAGAGAATAATTTAGATTCTAAATGCATAGTACACGTATCTTTGAAAGATGAAAATTTCAAGTGGCATTTGAAACTCGAAATTGTCTTTGTCGGATAGAATCGAAACGATGCACTTGTGGGGGCAACCCGAGTTCCTTGCGACAGTCCTGAATAAGGCGGGGTCCGCGTATACCGCGAAGAGAGGTAAGCGGTTGAATCGGATTGGACTGGGGTGCGACTCTGGTGGCGAGGCGCGAGCAAACTGGTTTCAGTTTTGTGGAGCTTGCACCATTGCATCGCTCTTTCAGCGAGACAGTCCAATTTATGCATCACGGCTATGTAGGCACTACACGATATCAAAACGCTGCGCCCGGGCCTTAAACTCCACTCACTGTTGTCTCGTCGTCCTCATCATAATCATCACCATCACCACCACCACCACCACCACCACCACCATCACCACCACCACCATTATCACCACCACCACCATCGGCTACCACCACCACTATCATCATCATCATCATCGTCAGTACTACCGTCGCCGTCGTCATCATCGCCACCGCCACCGCCGTCGCCAAATAAAATAATCTACGGGATCTGTGTGTCTATTTGATTAGTTTCGGTTTTTGGGTTTTCAATTTTATATACACATAAGTGCCTACACGAAACTCTAAATTTAACCGTTTGGAGCAATTAACGCACCGGCTTTACGCGATAAAAACGGGCATCTCTTTCATCGTCGATCCTCCTTCACCCCCTCGCGCGCCGCGTTCGCATATCGCTTCAGTGCAGTTACGCGCAACGACGTGAATATAACCGCGAGTGCAGTCGCAGCCGTTGCCGCCACACCGCCGTCACGTCGCCGTTGCCGCCGCTGCCGCCGCCGACGCTGCCACCCACCACCGCCACCACCGCCACCGCCACCGCCACCGCCACCGCCGTCGCCGTCGCCGCCGCCGCCGCCGCCGCCGCCGCCGTTGCTGCTGCCGCTGCCGCTGCCGCCGTCGTCGTCGTCGCCGCTGCCATCGCCGTCGTCAACCTGAAGTACGGAACAC
>NJRQ01002094.1:5058-16206 GCA_003063805.1 Aphaenogaster ashmeadi | reverse complement strand
ATTGCGTGGCTGTGTGTGAAATGTGCCGATTTTGGGGACCTCGTGAAGATCATACATCGTTTACATTTCGGTTTTTCCGGCCTCCGTCGCGGTCAGGAGCTCCGGACAGCCAACGGCTTAAAACCGACGATAATTGTTTGTATTCTTCAGTACGACCAAATTTTTCCAGTAATACGTCTGCAAGAATGTTATTAACAAATATTATTGAGTAAATTCTGATGTGATAATTGTATTAATGTGTCATTTCATAAATTGTATTAATGTTTCAATACTAACCGTTCAAACTTAAGTATGTATGCGTCTTGCTAAAATTTTTTTTCCCAATTCCTTGGATCTGTCTACCGTATGCGGAATATTCCATTTCCACCGTTTTCGTAATAGTGGCTGTCATTAGTTTTTTGATGCATTTTTTCATGCAAGTTTCTCCGTAGACCAAAATTCTATACAAGTCCATCTAAAAATACAAAGAAGTTGTATACGGCATAAAGTAATTAAGTGTTATTTTAGTATTATTTTTCCTTACCAAAGCTTTCTTCTTCTCTTCTGAAGTCTCAATCGTTTCCTCAAACAATAAGAAATCTGCGATTGTTGTGACAGGAAGTACTACTTCTCCCAATTTGCTTTTTACTTCCTTGATATCGTTGTACTGCATTGCTGGCACTGCATTACTAGCTGCTATCATCACTTTTATGTCGTTAACTTTATTATCCACATCATATAATATGCTTCTTTTTGCAAAATTAATAGCTGCTAGTATCGTTTTAAATTGTTTGTCCAGGTACTTCTTTGAAGATACTAAAAAATGTTTTTATTTAATAAATGTTTAATATTTCTGTTGTTATTTTCGGCTGTGTAATTCGGAAAAAATACACCTTTGAATTCTCATGAAATTTGACAAAAATGTCCAATACGCAAACATATTCACCAAATTTCATGAAAATTGGAGGATGAACTCTTTCATCATCTTTAATATTTTTAAAAAATTTCGAACCTGGAATCAAGTCGTCATCTACATGAGGATTTTCTGGAGAATCTTCTTCGGTACCTACTGACACATATTACTTATGTAATATTAATTGTATATAAATTGTAACGAATTTTCAAATTGAATAATTTAATATTACTAATTAAAACTCGCGAACTAACATGACACTAACAAAAATAATAAAAAATTATAAATTACAAATTCGTTTAATAAGTCGTGACCATGGTTAAAAAATTAAAAATACATTCTATCATACAAATATAAATATGTAAGAAAGCCCCTATCGGTCACGGCGGATCTTGGTGCCTAATAATAATTATTTTGTGAATATTCCTGCTCATGCAAACTGCGCGCCGCATGTTCATCGTTCTTGAAAGACAGTCCTTACATGAAGCCGGAATAATTAATTCACATATTAAATTGACAAGCAATTCAATAATTTTGATGCTCACTAGCATCAATATCAATATCACTATAGATCTTATAGATGCTAGTGAGCATCAAAAATTAAACTGCTCGTCAATTTAATGTGAATTAATTATTCCAGCTTCATGTAAGGACTGTGTTTCAAGACCGACGAATATGCGGCGCGCAGTTCGCATGTGAGCAGGAATATTCACAAAATAATTATTATTAGGCACCAAGATCCGCCGTGACCGATAAGGGGCTTTCTTTCATATTTATATTTGTTTAATATCATCGGTCTTATTCTTAATATCACATTCTATTATGTTGATTATGTTGCCTCGTCAGATTGATTACAGGAAAGTTTACGAAATGCAGAATAATCATGCATAGTATCCAGGTGACGACATTCATGACAATGTAACAAATGTAATGTTCACACGGAAAATTGTGTATAGAACACGACAAAGGTAAGTCTTAAAATTTACCATTCACTATTGTCCTTTCCTCTGACGTCGACCTCTCCAATATTATTCCTGCATCAGTATTCGGTGCAATGTTTTCCACTTCACCATTCGTGGCAAGAGCGCTTATAAATATTGGCATGTTCTCGAGTTCTTTCTCAAAATCGCTGTTATTTAAAATAACTGGTCTTGCGTTTGATGGGTCTTTCTCGCATTCCGCACTGCTGCTTCGTATTTCTATGTCTCTACAAGCACGTTTTAACCGACGTCTGCCTTGTTTAAGAGTATCTAAAAATACAAATATTTTCATTATTACACAACATCTTTTCTGATTCTTACAAGGGAACGTTTGGAACTATCCCTCTCCGATTTCGATGGGCTTTGAATATGTTATAGAGTAGCGAAAAATAACACATATTTTTTTATCGGCTTCGAAGCATGTTTAGGGTTTGAAACAACCTTTCGAAAGAAATGTCATGTATTTGGTTACGAGTGAATATCTCTGAAACCGTGAGGTATATAAAAAAATGTTTCAGAGAGTTACGGCATTATAAGAAAGTTACGGTATCAAGTGATCTCTGTAATCGTGTACTTAGATTTTTTAAATGCTAAATTTTTTACAATATTCATAAACCCATTGAAATCGAAGTGGGACAGTTACAAAACTTCTTTTATTGTTAGACACTTTTCACAATATGTTTACTTACATGCATAGGAAAGTACCTCAACATCAAATTGTTCCCAACTTTGATTCGGTTGGTGCAATGCAGCAATCCATTGTGGTAATTTGGAGTATTCTTCAGGACCTGGGTATTTACATAATACTTTATTTGCGTCAGTAGAAATCCAGGAAGATGGTATTAGATCGATTAAATTAGCATTTTCCTGTCTTGGTAGAAACAGTACGACTGCGTACACGTTTTCTTCTTCACTTGCCATCTAATAAAAATATTACATTAATACATGTGTATTTCAATTTAAAAATACAAACATCAACGTGTTATACTAAAACTTTAACTTAGACTTGTCAAAATTGAAAAGCTTGTGTATGTTTAAGCAATTTAACGAATAAATCAAGGTCATATTACAACGAGCGAAGATGAAGATGAAATTTAAATAAAAGAGTGATTTATTTCAAACATGACATACCAACAAAACGTTTCCATTTTACTTAGGCTTTACACATTGCTTCCTAATTTGTTCGTTTAACAAACGTTTATTTTAAGTAATTATGTTAATTTTTTTATTTGCTTTCTTGCATGCATCGATTGATAATGAATAAGTAAAGTAGAAACATTTTGTTTGTATATGATGTTTGAAAGATATCAGTCTTTTATTTACATTTTAGCTTTGCACGTCGTGATTGACCTTGATTCGTTGAATTGCTTATACTTATACATGGTGGCCACTTTAAGGAGCGAAAGAAATTCCCTCCTTTTTCCCTTAAAATTCAAATTAATAGTGCCAGTACGAGTAACTAATTAATGAAGCTCCGAATTTATTCTTTGAACTCTGGTTCTTTTTTCGTACCACCACTCATTTTCCCTGATTTTTTTTAAATTAAAAAAGTTCCTGACTTTTCCCTGATTCCCGTACCATCTTTTAAATTCCCTGACATTTCAATGATTTCCAGGTTTTCCCTGACCAGTGACCACCATGTTATATTATAACTTAATATTATAATTTTAATATTTTTACGTCAAAGATACAGAATATAATGTAAAAGTAAAATTATAAAATGATTACAAGTTATTACCTTTCGTTTTCTTGTGCGGAATATTTCGAATGTATGTTTGTTTCTTCTCAGTATCCCTAAGCGATTGCCTCGTATACTATTCAGCACAAAATTTCTTGTTCGTCAAATCGCCGTGAATGAATTTTTGCAATTCTTGATTCGCTTGATGATATTTGGATATTTATGAATTCTGATTTCATTTTCCTTATATGATAATCCCTAATTAAATTCACTGCCAGTGATAATCTATGGTATACATGACGTAAACTATATATTTTCAGTATTTGCAGTGAATCAAAATATAATCTAAATAATAATCAATAAAATTATTAATCTACGTACGCCGTCGGATTAAGGCACGGAATTAGACCGATGATATGCGGGAGGCTGCAGGGGGGGGGAGAAGACGGTGGCCCAGAGCTACTAATTTTCGTGCTCAGAATTATGACAGAACGGAAATACGCTATAACTAAATATTCGCTGAACATTGCAAGATATTTAACGTTACATGATTATTCGCGCTAATGAAATAAACTCGCTAACCTTACTACTAACCTTATGTCTACCACGCTGCGATCCGTTATCTGATTTCACGGCGATTTCAGCAGAGGAAGCTTCTTGCAACTGTTGTTAAATACCTACGTGATTCGCTGTATACTTATGGCCGAAATAAATATTGGTTGCAATTGAGAGTATCAGAATTTAGCACAGACACCAAATAGTTTTCGTCGCCGAATGCAGCTATTACCATAACCGCGAAATACGCCGCGGCGCAGTGATACAGACCCCGCGGACTCGATCGTCATCTTATCAAACAATGAAAGCGCGGAAAGCGCGGGAAGGTGGAATAAGGCTGCGATCACATGACAAAGACTTTCCGCGTAATGCGTATCGCGTAACCAATCATATCGTTCATTCTTTTAGAATATTTCAACAGAAATGTCAATCGTCTTAATTTATTGATTACGCGATACGCGTTACGCGGAAAATATCAATCCATAGGATCGCATCCTAATACATGCGATTACACGCACCTTATCGCGCGTCTCCTTGAGTTTTTTGTTATTATTGTGAAAATGTATGTAATAAGGAAATTACGTAATACTTATCATACATATGTAATAACACACATTTGTATTGTACATCTTTTAAAGCGCATATTTCTTTACATTTAAGAAATTGTGTGCCAACAGAAATTCCCACCTCTTTAGATGAAATTGGATAATTAAAACTGTCGCATGGATCGGCCAGTGGATATCCCAAAATATATAAATCTTGTAATTTCAACTTTTTCCCAGTATTTCCTTGTTTTTTAAGTAAAATTGCATCAATTTTAACAATTTTGTTATTACTTAATTGTACTACGTTGTCGGGATGATTACATTTCAACACGAAATTATTAACGCTTATGCTAGATACAATAACGTATTCTTCCTCATTGTAAATAATTGTGTTATAATCTTGTAAAATACAATTATCTAAATATCGTTTTTTTTGTATTGTAAATGTTTTTCGTTCTTCTAATTCAGATAATCTGTTGACAATTTGTGTTAGAGGTTTGTTTGGTGATTTTACGAGTTTTTTAAAAATACTTATATAATTTTCACCCCAAAATGCCGACAATTCGCTCAATGGCATTTTGAAATTTTTAACGTCGTCACTTAAATGAATCAAATAGTGCATATTCAACACTTGCGTTTGTTCTCCATATAGAGATGGCAGTAAATAAAAAAAATTTCTTAATAGGTTGTTAGCATAATCACAATGTGATAACGTTACATTTTGATTGTGTAAAAGACGGCATGCTACAAATAATAATAGAAAATGTCGATAAAAATTGTTTGGCAGAACATCACGCAACACTGTTGAACTGCAGTATAACAAAAAAAATCTAAATTGGGTTGCTTTCCATCGAGGTATTAAATTAATATCTAACTTCTTTCGTTGAAATTCACATGGAATGTCAGAACTCATAGCATTCATTACATTTTTCAGTTGCCGTACTTGATGCCTTTTTAACCCTGCAACACTCTTTTTCATTATCCACCTGTCCAACAAATTTTTTATTACACCTAAATACAACAAATGCATAGAATCAATAACTACTGAATTAATTATGTCAAATTGTGGTAATTGTAATAATATTGATTCTACATTATCTTTGTGATGTTCAGGCTGTTCCCGGTTTTTGAACGAGTCTTTACTTCGGTTGTTACAATTAATTTCCGGATAAACTCTTTTCTTACAACGTTTCTCTCCAATAGATATGCCTTTCGTAATGCATCTTTCGCAGGCAAAAAATGAGTTATGTGGTTTGCAATATTTAATAAATGCTCTCGCGGGAGCATCAGCAATAATAGCACCAATTTTGAACGAATATTTTTTCCCGTGTAGTTCTACGCCGTTAATTATTAAGTTTTTAGCTTCCTTCACGAAATCATATAGATAATCGTTACAGCTTTGAGGCTTGGAATCCCCACAGTAAATTCCGGCGACAAAAGGCTTACAGATGTAATTGGCATGGACAATTTTTAATATAATTGGCCACACTTGAATCGATGAATTGTTGTAAACTTGCATACCATCGATATGTACAAATACTGAAATTTCATTTTCACGATATACGTTTGGCGAAATTATTTTCTCCAGACCGTTCTGTATACCTAAGTACATGTACTTGCCTTCAGTTTCCCGATTACTATTCATTACCTGCACATTTCTATAATGTGTCGTACCTAACAAAGTTTGAGCCGTTTTGGGTAATGACATGTGTCCCTCTGACCTTAACAATAATAATAATTCTGATACCACATTTAATCTCAACGTATTTAAATTTTTTAAAGTCCATTGCAGAACTTTATCGTTAATTCCTCTTTCAGATATCAGTGTGTTCTCAGATAACGTTAATTCATCGTCACTAACAATTTGAAATTCCTCCTCGTGTATCTCTTCTTCTACGGTTGCACCTGCGAGAGCGTGTATCTCTTCGTTTACGGTTTTATTAATTGCATCAGTTCTTATTTTCTTAATACTTTTAATTACTAGTGCATTATCTTCGTCAGAAGTGCTTTCATTTTCGCTTAGTCTCCTCTTCAACTCACGACATTTTCTTAATCGATAATAAGACATTTCCTATGTTCTGACTTACAAATGAATAAGAAAATAACTGAGAAAAGAGAAAAATTACTTATCTTCACTCTTCACGTTATTTCGCCTAATGGTCAATTTGTTTGAACACGTCCGCACACGACCGCGTCTCAATTTTCCAGATCCGATCCGATTGTCTCCACAGGCCGTTGGTGGTGGAAGTACTCGCGCAGCAAAAAGCACTAGTGCTTTTTGCTGCGCGAGTACCCCTACCACCGACGGCCTGTCGAGGCAATCGGATCGGATCTGGAAAGTCTTGGAATGGTGTGGAACAGCGTGGAAACGTGATGCCATATTGAATTTTGGCTACGTAGTTCCAGATTCTGGGATTGTTCTACATAAGATGGCGCTGGAATACGAGAAAAATTTTTCCTATATGAGTTTGAGTACTCTGATTGTGAGTCCATCCGCAGAAAGCAAAGTGGACATCTTCTGACAAAAAATGCATTAGTAATTCAAAGTAATAATAAAGTAAGGAATGATGCCAATTATACTCACACAGCACAAAACAGACTGAAACATTTCTGAAACTTAACAGAAATGTTTCAGAAACGTTTCAAAGTTTCGAGAAAGTTTCTGAAACATTTCTGTTAAGTTTTGTGCTGTGTGAGCAATAATACGATCATTGAAGAAGAGATACATGCAGAGAAAATTTCATTTGTTAGTGACGATAAATTCACGTTATCTGAGGATACACTGAAATCTAAAAGAGAAATTAACATTATACAACGAATTGTAAAAAATTTAGATAAATCGAGATTAAATGTGGTAATAGAATCATTATTATTATTATTATTAAGAGAAGACGGACACACGTCATTACCAAAACGGCTCAAACTTTGTCAGGCACATTATCAAACTTTGCAAGTAATGAATAGTCATCAGGAAGCTGAACGTACGTGTAATTAGGCATACAGAACGGCTTGGAGAAAATAATTTCGCCAAATGTGTATCGTGAAAATAAGATTTCAGTATTTGTTCATATCGATGGAATGCAAGTTTACAATAAATCAAGTGTGGCTAATTATATTAAAAATTGTCCATATCAAGCAGTAACAATTATCTTTATGATTTCGTAAAGGAAGCTAAAAGCTTAATAGTTAATGATCAAGAGACACGATAGTGTCTCGCGCCAAGTATACGCACAGCGAGACCGCCCCGTGTATCTTTACGCGAGCCGGCGAGTTGCGAGAACCCGAGATTATCGGATATGGAACAAAACGGGAAAAAATATTAATATCATATTAATATTATATATTAATATTATATTAATATTATATTATTATATTATATTATATTAATATTTTAAAGAAATATTCGCTTAAGACATGTACAATATTAATGTATTTTATTACATATTTATAGTAATTGTTACGTAAATTCCTTATTGCATACATTTTCACAATCAAGAAAAACTCACGGAGTGAGACGCGACAAGGTTCCGCGCTGTCATTGGCTGATTCGATAAGACGGCGATCGAATCCGCGGCGTCTGTATCACTGCGCCACGGCGTATTTCGCGGTTACGATAATGGCTGCACGAAAACTATTTGGCGTCAGTGCTAAATTCTGATATATACTCTCAATTTCAACTAAAATTTTTTTCGGCCATAAGTATACAGACAATTACGTAAATATTTCACAATAGTTGCAAGGCAGCTCCGTCTGCTGAACGCAGTCATCGCCGTGAAGTCGGATAACGGATCGCAGCGTGGTAGACATAAGGTTATATTAGTGGTAAGGTTAATGATACAACTTAATTCATTAGCGCGAACAAAATATTTAATGTTAAATATTTTGCAAAGTTCAGCGTACATTTAGCCATAGCGGAGAGTTTCGTTCTATCGTACTCCCGAGCACGAAAATTAGGGGCTCTGGCTCTGGCTCTTCTTCCTTCTTCTCCCCGCCTCTCGCTGATCTTCTACACAACGTTCCGTGCCTTAATCCACCGGTGTGTTCAGGTTAATAATTATATTGATTATTATTCAGATTGTGTTTCGGTATTCACTGCAAATACTGAAAATGTATAGGTTACATCACGTATACCATAAGTTTTCAGTACTGGCAGTGAATTTGATCAGGGATTATCTTGTGAGGATAATCTAATTAGTATTCATAAATACCCAGATATCATCAAGCGATTCAAGAATTGCAAAAATTCATTCACGGCGATTTGGCGAACTAGAAATTTTGTACTGAATGATATACGAGGCAATCGCCTGGAGATACTGAGAAGAAATAAACATACATTTGAAATATTCAGCACAAGAAAACGAAAGGTAATAACTTGTAATCATTTTATAATTTTACTTTTTACATTATATATTCTGTATCTTTGACATAAAAATATTAAAGTTAAAATATTAATTTAAAATATAAGTATAAGCAATTCAACGAATCAAGGTCAATCACGACGCGCCTAGATGAAATATAAATAAAGGACTGATATATTTTAAACATTATATAGAAACGAAACATTTCGACGTTGCTTAATCTTTCTCAATTGTTACACGCAACAAATTAAATTAAAAAATTAATATAATTACTTATAATTAACGTTTGTTAAACGATAGAACGAATCAGAAGGCTGTTGAAATTTAATAATTTTAATTTAACTCAACCTGATTTAACTCAATTTCATCATAGACCGTATACAAAAAATTGTATACATGACAGAAACCGAATTCAAACTTATTATGTTGTTAACATCTGACATAGCCTCCTCATTCGTTCTATTGTTTAACAAACGTTAATTGTATTAACTTGTATTAACCTAATAAGTAATTAGGTTAATTTTGTAATTTGATTTATTGCGTGCTACGATTGAGTAAGACTAAGGCTGCGTTCCGATATACGCTGCCAGTACTGAAAATATATAGTTCACGTTACGTATACTATAGATTTTCAGTACTAGCAGTGAATTTCGGAACGCAGCCAAAGTAAAGTCAAAATGTTTCGTTGGTATGTAATGTTTGAAATATATCACGCTTTTATTAAAATGTCATCTTCATCTTTGCTTGTCGTGATGGACCTTGATTTACATATGTTATGATAAGTGTCTAATAAGGGAACGTTTGTAAATGTTCCGCTCCGATTTCGATGGGCTGTAAATGTTGTAAAAAATTTAACATTTTTAACAAATCTAAAAGCGATTACACAGATCACTTGATACCGTAACTTTTTTGTCTAAAACATTTTTTCATATACCTCACATACTATGTTTACGCGAGGCGTTACTTCTGTAGTAACTTACTCAAATTATCGGTTCAACCCCGTTTACGCGGAGTGAATTATCGATAATTTGAGTAAGTTACTACAGAAGTAACACTCGCGTAAACGTAGTAACAGTTTCAGAGATTCACTCGTAATCAAATATATGACATTTCTTTGGAGGAATTATTTCAAATCGTAAACATACTTCGAAGCTGATAAAAGAAATACGTATCTGTTATTTTTCACTACTGTACAACATATTCAAAGCCTATCGAAATCAGAGGAAAATTCCAAATGTTACCTTGTAAGAATTACAGAGAAAAGATGTTATGCAATAATTAAAATGTTTGTATTTTTAGGTACTCTTAAACAAGGCAAACGTCGATTAAAACGAGCTTGTACATACATGCATAGCAGCAATGTGGAGTAGCAATACGGACTGCAAGAATGTCCCACCAAATGCAAGATTAGTTATTTTAAATAACAGTAAATTTGAGAAAGAATTCGATAACATGCGAAAACTAATCGCTCCTGCCTCGAATGCTGAAATGGTAAACATTGCACTGAATACTGTTGAAGAAATATTGGTGAAGTCGACGTCAGAGAAATAGACAACAGTAAATTTTCAGACTTATCTTAGTCGTGTTCTGTACACAATTTATTGTATGAACAATCACATTTGTCACATTCTCACAATTGTTGTGGTCACCAATACTATGCGTGAGATTTCTCTGCATTTCATAAACTTTCCTGTAAATTCATCAAGCCAGTGTGCCAGAATGTGGACATATATGTCCACATTCTTTAAAAATTGAAGGTATGTTTGAACTGCTCGAACTCACTTCAGAAGTTTGAACTCACTTTCCGAAAGTTCGAATATTATAATTCGAACCTAGATTTTTTGACAAATTAATGTAAAAAGAAAGACTCGTGAAAAATTGCTCTTTTGTGACCAATACATACTAATAAGTTACTAATCTTCTTTATTGCTTGAACTATCCGAAATATTTGAACTGAATACTTATTTTTTTATTTTGCACTATTCGAACAGATAGAACATAATATATGTTCGAATCTTTTGTCTGAGCCCTAGTATAAATGTACACTTATTGTATGTATTTTATTAATAATAATACTATATTAAAAATAATGTAAAATAATAACAATGTATAAAAACTAATATTATATAAAATAAAAAAC
>NJRQ01002092.1:6446-17976 GCA_003063805.1 Aphaenogaster ashmeadi | reverse complement strand
TAAGTCTACTTGATAATTATAATAAATTATTTTTGCGCCCTAATTACTGCGCTTGGCTCTTATTGCCATTATTTTATCCTCGTATGAATTTATATACCTAGAGCCTTTATAACTGTAATATTAAATTTTTATTGTCCGATTGTAATGCAAAAAGCAAAAACCAAATGCAATTTCGTGAAAAGACCTGCGAAATACGTATATCACATATTCCTCTGTGCGAATCTCTTACTTCACCCCTGCGTATTTGTTAAATATTTCATTTACTACACGAACCAGCACGAGTGGTGTCCCTCGGTAGCTACAATACATGTATCAAATCGAAAGCGTCATACACATACACACGAAGCGCGTATCGTACGTGTCACTTAATTGTGAGCAGCGAGGCAGAGCGAGCAGCGAGGGAAAAGATATGGAGGATACTCCGATCTTGCATCCTTAGCGCAAATCGGACGATTGAGAGAGAAAGTATTACAATGATACCGCTTAGGGTGCGTTCCACACACAGACACAGACACAGACACAGACACACACACACACACACACACACACACACGATCTGCAAAATCCGGCAACCTCCACGTGGTGCACATTGGGTAACGCTATGTCGGCGATAAACGTCATTTAAAAAAAAATGTTTTTTTAAAATCGTGTAACTCGATCAAAAAAATCGTAGGAAAATTTTTAAAAAAGCGTTTTGTAGGTAAAATGTTGTAATTTGTAGAACTTGAGTCAAATTTTTCGAGAAAAATTTTTTATCGAGCTGTAGAGTGTCAAATATACGTTTAAGGAACAAAACAATGTGTTCTTTTTTAAAGCACAGAAAAAGAAAGATAAAAAAATTTTTTTAAAACATCGAAAGCGCGTTAAAAGTGAAACTTTAAGCTTTAAAATGCTTTTTAATCTCTTGTCTACGATGATTTTTTGCCGAGTATTGACATTTCTAAAAAATACAGGTTTAGTTCCAAAATCGTATAACTCGGTCAAAAGAATCGTAGGAGAATTTTTAAAAACGCGTTTTGTAGGAAAAATGTTGTAGTTTATGGAACTTGAATCAAATTTTTCGAAAGAAATTTTTTTATCGAGCTGCAGAGTGTCAAAAATGCGTAATTTTAAAGAACAAAACAATGTGTTCTTTTTTAAAGCACAAAACAAGGAAGATAAACAAATTTTAAAAAATTACCGATAGCGCGTTAAAGTTGAAACTTCAAGCTTTAAAATGCTTTTTTAATTTTTTATCTATGATGATTTTTCGCCGAGTTTCAGCGGTTTGAAAATAGCCTAATTTTTAGGGTACGAAAAGTGTTCTCTATTTTTTTTTAGTAGTGTACTTTCGCGTTATAATTTTTATTGTAGATTATTCCGTGTATATCGAAATATTGCATTTAAGTTTTATAACGATCTGGTTTTTATATTCGAATTACAAAGCATTGCTATAAGTGTCGATAGAAACGAAGGGTGAAAACTATTACGTTACATCTCAAATATTCCGGATTTAATACGCAATATTGTGTGCATGCTGTGCCAGTAAATTTCGGGGAACATTTTTTATTCTCGCTATATCTACCTACGACCCTACTACCCTACTGCCCTACTTTTCCGCCATTGAGGTTGCTTTATTGATCGAAAGGGTCTTCTCCCTTTAAAAATGCGAGTTACTGCGAGCAATTGCGTTTGATCTGTATACGAGTATATGCATTTAATCATTTGATTTTTTGTTTGCTGTAGTTTCTTATAGTTAAAGATCTTAAGAATGTGATTCTTAAAAATTTTATAAGAATTCTTAAAACTGGTGCCTCTTACAAACGCTCAAAGTCACAAAATTTCAGATTAGCGCAACCTTTCGTTCATAACGCTTATCCCATTTCTATCCTTTTCTTCTCACTTTGACCTTAACAAGATAAAAGTTTTAGATTCATAATAATGAAAGCTCTTTAATGTTATTGTTTGACATTTCAATTGTAAACGTGGATCAAAAACCCTAGATAGCAGACTATATTAAAATGATAATTTTTAACAATATAGTGCCATGCTAACAGTATATAATGCTCTCGGTCTAATTATCCATAACTAGTCCTATCTAAAGGAAGGCATGTTAAATCGATACTCGCATCTCTCGAAGTCTTCTCGAAAGTCTCGAAATTTATTGTTGACTCTTTTCCGCGATGCCAATTGGTTCTCTCGTTGCGCTTACTTCGTCAGCGGCTGTCATCGCATATTTTGACAGTTGTGTATCAAGGGATTAATAGCAAGTCTATGGTTAACAGTAATAGTAAAAAGTAAAAAATGAAAAGCTAAATAGCGCACGCGAAGCGCGCGTCTGTGATGTCTAATTATCTAAAATAAAGAATTTTATTTGAAATAAAGATATTAGGCGACTTCATTACGGAGCGACGGCACTCGACCCTGTTGAAAATTTCCAGGTGGATTCCTATGGGAATCCACGAGAATCCATATGGGATATTCAAAATCTATGTGTGAAAATCCATATGAATATTCATGTGGTATGGTATAATTATATAGGAATTTATATGGGATATTTAATTGAAATCCGTAAAATTATATAAAAATCCATATGGGAAATCAATATAATATAATCAATATACAATCAGTATAATACAATCAATATAATATTCTTATATGGATTCCTATATGTATTCAAGTATGGATTCCCAGTATTGATTTCCCATATGGATTCTTATATAATTTTACGAATTTCCATTAAATATCCCATATAAATTCCTATATAATTATACCATACCACATGAATATCCTTATGGATTTTCACACATCATGTGGATTCCTATAGATTTTGAATATCCCATATGGATTCTCATGGAATCCCATGGATTCCCATAGGAACCCACCTGGAAATTTTCAACACGTCAAAAGAAACATGTATATATAGTTCGTTGTAAAAGCAAAGAAACGTAAGGTCAGTTTTTTAACAAATTGAAGAATTACTAAATTGCTCTGGAATGATTGATCAGCTAAAAAATTTTCCATTTAATTATCCATACAAGTAATCTTACTTAAAATTTTTAACACATTTTTCTTGAAACTGTTATTTAAATGTGTTTAAAATTGGCGTACAAGACTCGAAAACTATTCAGCTGTTTGGCTAAAAATTTTACACATCTTCAATACACATATCTATCTATGCACTGAAGAGGACTTGAAATGTGAGTCGAAACGTATGCGATTGCGATTTATTGTAATTAATGTTATGTGATTTAGCGTTTGAATAAATGCCCTTTAAGACCGTTTCAATTTATAGCTATTGTATTTGCACATTTATATCCAGTGCTAGCTCTTAAGGGGTTATGCCCACTCAGAAAGCCGAAAAAAACAAATTTTTAGGAATTTTTTGAAAAAGTGTGTGCATACTTTTTTATAAAAGTTTCTATATTCAAAAAAGTATCATTTCAGTAAAATTTTGGTGCAAAAATATTTATTTATAAAGAAGTTACAGCCGATGTCCAGAAAGCCTTTTTTCCAGAGGCGTTTTGCGGTGACCATTGTTGTTCAGAACTGGGTTATCTAAAATAAAAAATTCGAAAAAATTTAGTTAATATATTAGTTTATCTAGTCTTTAACGTTTCCTCATTACAAAAAATTAATCTGCAACGAAATGGTGGCTGCTTAAAGTAAAATTGTCGATTTTCGTAAAAAAAAGCTCATTTTTTGTCCATAAAAAAAACTACGCATTGAAAAAAAAATCCTTCGTTCAAGGACTAGATTTTTATGTCTAAAAGATGCCTGCAAAAGTTGAAGTAAATTGGTGCAGCGGTTTTCGAGATATTTTGGTCACCGAATTTAAAAATGTGGTTTTGAGGAAAACGCGTTTAAAGTTTCAAGTGCAGTTTACACCTTATTAAAAAATTTATTTTTCAACTTACACAGAGTCATCTATTCCAGGCCCATACAATAGGTTTTCTGCTGCAATTGTTGCCTCCAAAACATTTATTTCTTCTTGCCGTATTTACTAACACAAGCATATATGACCTACAGGCAGGTTAAAAGAAACGGTCTTTGTCCCTAGCGCAACTGCCGCACTATACCTGCACGGAGCGCTTCGAGGAACATATATCTCCAACAAATTTAAGCGGATTAACTTGAAACTTTCAGGGAATAATATTTCTAATGTTATGTACTTGAAGAAAATGTAAAAATCCGAAAATCGATAATTTTAAAATTTCTAAGTGGGCATAACCCCTTAAGGCAATTCTTAATTTGTTATTTATTTTAATTAATTCTAGAGCCTTTATCTTGATTAAATTCTATCTATACATGTCTATCTAATGCATATACACGTATCTCGGGTTTTGAAATTTTGTAAATAAATCTTCTTTTCGCTGTGAAGAAACCATTTTTGCAAAAAAAATATGAGTTTCACTCAGAACTTACATTATATTGTAAAATTTCATTTTTAATGAAATTCTGGATATGCTATATGTCTACATTTATAATAAATGAAACCTTATTTAGATTTTAATTTCAGATTATCCCAAGTTGAGCAACGAGGTTTTTTTTAAATGTCACCGGCTCTGGGTTATATTTTAAAAAATTATTATGCTTTTTGAACAATATATAATTACAAAATTATTACGCTTTTGAACATATATAGAATAAATGCGAAAAATTCCAACCAATTCGCCATGTAGTTTAACATCTTCGCTGTCATATGCATCATCGATGATGCACACAGAATTCTTAACGTACCATGTATGTTACTCATGATTATGTAGTTATTTTCACGCATTGAATATCAGCTGAGAAACGGAAAAGCGATCAAAATTAAATAAGATTTACACTAGCTGTCAATACATTATGTTGATAATTTCTTTTTCTCTTGCCGTCAATGTGAGATAAACGGTAATTCTTTCTTCGTATAAAAAGCAACAAATTATATTTATAAATGTATGATAAAAATAAAACATCAACTTGTACACTATCTCTGAACAAGAAAAATATACTATTTTCAGAATAAAAACATATGACACACACAAATTTGAACTATTCTTCTTTATATCTTACCAGATAAATATGGCAATAATAAAATAGTTGAAATAACAAGATTATTCTTTAAAATATAATAAAATATCTATAAAAGTAGTAATAGCAGTAGTAATAAATGAATGGGGCTAAACCAGTCCTCACCGTCACCTAGATCTAAAAAGTTTGTCTGTAACTCCTCGCTGGTTCTCAAGCCGTTAATTAAACGTAGTCTTCTGACTATAGCAGAAACGAGACAGTTAACAAGCAGAAGGCAAAGATCCAATGAAGACGAGGGGGAAACTCAAAATGAAGATTATGCAGTAATGCGTGAAAAATGTATTCGCTTAAACGAAAGTGCTTAAGAAAAAAAAGTAGCAAAGCTGATCAACAGGTGACTCAGGGAACAGGGAGGAAGATGTCGTCATTAAAAGTTTTATGAAAGTTATACGAAAAGAAAAAGCGCGGGGGGTGGAGACGTGAAGATTCAAATATATTTTTCGATGTGATAACGATGAAAATGTTCAACTGATCTCACTTCGATACATAAATAATTTTGTATTGCACTTTTTGTGATAGAATCTATAAGTCAGACTTTCCAAAAAAATAATCTCTTTACATCTGATCAGAGATGTCAAACAGACTGATCCAGATTTTATCATTTTAGCTTTATTTCAAGTATGGATATATAAAAGTTAATAAAAATATAAGACAGTTCGGTATCATATTTAAATAATTATTTAATTCTTTAACCACGGCTGACAATGAGCTAAACACGGAGGTATATGCTGTAGGCATAGCTCGGTTGCAGAATGCGATTAAAAAACGCGAAAGTTCTTTCGATCGATGAAACAAATGCAGATCAAAAGGTTATTCCTATATGATAATGATAAGATATCGAGGCATAGAAAAGAGCTACTATAGTGTTTCATCCCAAAAGATCGTGTAGAAGGAAGCCACTATATAGTGGCGTTTCAAAAAGAATCAGTTAGTGGGAAGTCACTATAGTGGTGCATAGTAGCCAGAGAGTTTAAATGTTTTTCTCGGCGTATCTTCGATATAACGTATAAATTAACCTTTCTACGAGACGATAACTCGAACAAATGTTTTATCCGTCAATAAACGGGGGCCTATCTTTTTCGCGTTCATAGAACCTGTTTGAAATAACCGTACATTTCAATTATAAACAAACTATAATACTTGATAATTCGATTCAAAAGAAAAGAACCTAAAAAGCTAAAATTATATTTAATATTATATTTAATCAATTTTACAATAAAATAAATTAGTAGTAGTAAATAAAGTAATAAGTAATTTACTACTGAAATAATTATCTTACTTACGTAGACAACATCATGACGTCTGAATTCGGGAGTAGTCTTTTTTTCACCTAGTCTTTTTTGCGTAAACGGTCACCTGTGTGTGGGGTAATTTTTACATCCTAATTAAAAGTCATTATTATTAACTGCATATTGTACGTATATTATTAATTGTTTTACAATTTATTAGTATTTGAGGTCTTTAGGTAGGTATATAAAATGTACATATACATTTTCTGAAAAAAATAAGGAGAAATAAAAAAATATTAAACAAATAGAACAAGCATATTAAGCAATTTATTATGACAATATTTTTAAAAAATGATTTTAATTAATAAAATGCGTAGGCTATGTGGAGGGGAAAGAGAGCCGTGGAAACATGTTTTAGAAAGGTGTTGGTGGAAAGAGGTTGAGGGAGAAGAGAGCTGGCAAGGAAAGCTGGTTGAAATACTGGGAAATGGTAGGTGAGGGGGGAGGGGAGGGTGAGAGAGAAAGAATGAATTAGTGAAGAGTGAGGAAAGCGAGAGAGTATGAATGACAGAATGAATGGTCGAAACAAAGGCATATGTAGAAAATAGCATGAACCGGAAGCAGAGGTCCAAATAGGTTAAGGTATGTTTAAGATAGAGTTGTCTTGGGTAAAGAAAAGCGTATGTGTGTGTGTATATCATAGACATAGTAAGTATAGACTGAGCATTGGAGAAGTGGGAGTAGAGTGACGATAGAAAAGGGAGCACTCTTTTTGCTGCTAGTTCGTTCTCTCTCGTTCACGCATGGGTACAAACGTATATTTGTGGAGTGAGGAGCGTTACGACAGAGGAACGAGAGAGAGAGAACGAGAGAGATTTTCCGCTGAATCTCGACGTTGATTTGTTGGTTCTAAAAGTAAGAGCCAATCACGTCCGATTGTTACTAAGCGGTTTGTTCTGCCGAATGCGCCCATTGAATCGTGACGCGACGGATGATGCGACGCGTGACGCGCTCAGTGCGGAAACTCAGCTATCGGTAGATATCGGGAAGCGAGACGGCGAGTCTCGCAACAGATCACACTAACGACTTAACGAGTAACATGTATCGCTTTAAAACTGTTCGAATAGTTCGAGAAATATTCGGAAAGTCAAAGTAGGCTGCGTGAAGGAAGTCACGCGTGAAATGTACCCTGACAGCACACACATCCAAAAGACATCCAGAAGTCGTCCCGAGGACATCCTTAGGCGATAGGGATGTCCTCGGGACGTCCTCGGGATGTCCCCTGGATATGTGTGCTGTCAGGGTAGGGAAGTTTATAATAAGACACTCGCCTGCTCGAGACAGTCGCGAACGGACGTGTGCATTTATATATACAATAAATTTGTATTCACCACGTATAACGTGTACGAACTTTATCTTTTTGCGTCCTTACCGGCATCACTGTGGACCGAACAATGCTAATGCGCGGACACGGCCCAAAAATTTTTTTCCATAATATTCATTATTAATTAACAAATTTAGGTTGTAAATAGTTCTGAGCAACTAGAAATGACCGATTTTCCGAAAAATCTCTTTAATATTCATGTCAAACATCGCTCTGAACCTTATAACTCACAACAGATGGATTTCTTTTCTTGTCATTGTATCCATGAAGCTTCAAGGCAGTATAGTTCTTCCATATCCAAATATTTGGATATACCAATTTTTCACATGTTAATAACATCCCTTTTCGATAAAGAAAAATACTTATGTGGAACATGTAAATATTATTGTAAAAAATTGGCGGCCATTCTTCTGTATCCAAAAAAATCGAATATCATAAGCAAATTCTAGTTGTCATAAAAAATGGCCAACAGTGGCCAAGGTTCTGTTGATTTTACATATTTAAATAAACTTTCTATTTCACGAATCCATTGGTTCCAGCTGCCCGTAGGTGCCCATTCAAGAAATAGAAAAGAATTTAAGGGGCAAAGACGCGTTAGTGATAATGACGAAAAGCTTCACTGCTACGGGAGTTACACACGCCCACGCACGCACAAGATATGCAAAATCCGACCGTGCAACCTCCTCGTAGTACATATTGGTTAATACTAATGCCGGCGATAGCAGCGCGCTTATACAAATTGTTGTTGAAAATTGTTGTTTAATACAATATTGCAAACAATTATTTAAATTGGTAAGGTATACACTTCATGATTATGATTGCATATTCATTTCGCTTTAGCTGTTGTATTTCGTCTCTAAAAGTGCCATGTCCGTTCTTTCCTATGTTTTGATCCACTGTGGCGGCATCCCGTCACCGACCAAGAACGCTAAACCTACTTATATCTACTTATATCGATTCAACCTGTTGCTGAGCGCATACACACACACACACACACCCAACGCCCGCCTCGCCTCTAACTGTTCTGCTTATCCGACTATCTAACTTCCGCAAATAGCCTCCGCTTACGACGCCGTAATCAGATAATAAACATAATAGACTATCAGATAATAGACTTGTATTTGAAAGTGAAAACTGTCCTGTGAAAAGTTGTTCAAATTTACCTATATCTCATTCTTCCATCACTTCTTCTCTTTCTCTCTCTTACACTGAGAATCGAAAAACAATAGTCTCTGAATTTTCGCGTTCATTCTCAACTTTTAATCTTAATACGCAGATGCTTATTAAAAAAAGTAACGCCTGTTGAAAAAAACAGTAATATCTAAAGACTGAGGTTGCAAGCGATAAATAATTATATATACTGAGAAGTTTCATTGTTCAATCATGTGCGATTCTATAATTACTACTCTGTTGGCTCTCAATATTCGTTCTATAGCGCGTGTTCAAAAATAGGAAAGGAATAATTAAGAATAGTAGAGTGCTAGTAATGATAATTCACAGCCCGACGTGTTCGTACGAATATTAGCTCAAAAGGAACAGCTTTCGTATTCTCGTGTGTAACAGTGATTATTAAAAAATGTATAGTATTAATAAGAAAATAAGATTCATTCAATTATTTTAAGTAATATTAGATATTATTGAATGTTTCCTATTAATATTTAAAATCAAGTTCTTAAGTTTGTTTCCAACAACATCTCTTGCTTTGCCTGTGACATATACGCCGTGAACTGTGCCTAATGGATGGAAATGAAAATGTGAGACTTCAGAAATTAAATAATAATAATTAATTGTATAAAATTATGTTTAATACAAATAATGTTACAGACGTATTTTGATTTGTCAACATCAACGCCTTCTTACAACACGCAATATTATTTATTAAAACGGTAAAATGGAATAATGTTCGTGAATATAATTAATTATTTCTATAATAACGTTCATATTGTTATCTGAAAATTTTATATTGTAGGAATTCTTTAGAGATAATTGGAACAATTGTGTGGTTAAATCTTCTCAATCCACTGATAGAACTAATTTTGTGTCAAGTAATTCCTTCATAAATAAAGTTGGTAGAATGCTTATACGTATATAAATAAGCATCAATTAAAAATTTAAGTTTTAACATGAAAAATTGTGATTACTTTATTATTTCAATAATGAAATAACATAACAGTCAAATTTGTCATACTGACAAATGGGTAGAAAATATATAGACGATTGTTATAATGATATTGCAAGCGTGCGTTACCTCAGCGTTAGCGTGTACTAGGCTGCTACTCTGGAATCTCTTAGGTTCGAATCCCGTCGATCGTGTTGTTAAAAAGTGTAAAACAATGCGTAATTGCGATTAATAAAATAGAACATATGCGAGGCAGCGAATACAGATTAAATTAAGAAAATATTACAAAAAAATAAAGAACTATTTGAAAATCAAGAGGAAAAGAAATTCTTTTTCTTTTCGTTAAAATATTGCGCCGGAATCATTATTGTCTTTAACGTAATGGTTATGAAACGATACAATACTGATCCAATATGGGATTAAGAAAAAAGTTTTAACAATCAATCTGTATCCGTTACTGTAGAATCCGTAATAGTTACTGTGAAATACGTACTAGAAATATATTTATTGTAGTAGTGCGTAATGGTTACGGTAAGAAAGACTAAAAGTTGAGAGCGAGCAAAAATACAATAATCGTTACATTTATTAACAGTATTAAAATATGTATTATATATACAGGGTGAGTTTGATAAAAAGTCCACCTCAAATATCTTTTTTCCTACGTCTTTTACGAAAAAATGTTTCAGACAAAAGTCGTAGGATTTCAAGGGGGCTATTGTACGGCGATAATAATTTTTGTCCAGGTAGAGGCGCTTCAGAGATATCAAGGTCATCTTCATTTTTTAAAATGGAATATCCTATTTTTTATTGTATCATCATTAATTAATTTGAACAACTTTTGTCTGAAACATTTTTTTATTTGCCTAATATTTTTTGGGATATTCAAGAAAAACTTGTTAAATTTTTCAATATTTAGGTGACGATATCTCGATAATTATTTGTCGTTGGGAAAAGTGGTACAGGATTTTTATGTCGGGATACCAACAAAATTATAAGTCAGAATGAAAATTTGAAACAAATCTTTTTATTATTACAGTAAGTGTTCAAAATGTTCACCATGTTGATCCAAACATACCTGTACTCTTCGCGGAATTATCCGATTTAACATGTTTGGATTTTTACTTCTGGGGAAGAGTGAAGGAGCTAGCTTATTTTCAACGTCCTACCACTCGAGAAAACATGATAGAAAGAATAAAAAATATTTTTCGCGAAATAACCATACAAGAGTTAGAAGAAGTACAAGCAAGCTTTCACCCTGTATATGTTAGAATTGGTAGGATTTGCATATACCAGTGTATGGCAATCTAAAACACGTGCTTCTTTGACAAGTGTAGGGATAAGGGTGAAGCAAACGTTCACGGTGTTGCTATCGTTTGCACCCCTCATGGCTAAGTAAGACCTTTGTAAACCGCGATAAAATGGGACAGAAAGGTAGTAATCCAGGGTATTAAGAATAATATTATAATAACACCATGACGCTGTTTTCCTAATAATAAAAGCAGAAACCGTTCATCATCGTTGGAGCGGAACTCGGCGAATAGCACGCTTTCCGTTATCGTCGTTCTCCCCCTATTTTCTTCTCACATGAAAGATCCTTTTTCAAAGAAGGACTTAGACGCATTTTAGATATAATCCTCCAATTAAAAATTATTTGCGATGGTATCGTACATATTTCAAGGAGCTAAGACCATGATACACAGAAAATGTAAAAAATGTAAACTTGTTTATTTATAACGGTTCGTTGGC
>NJRQ01002090.1:0-17929 GCA_003063805.1 Aphaenogaster ashmeadi | reverse complement strand
GCTACAAATGCTTCGAAGCCACGGCAAAAGGGTTTCAGATGATTTTCGCGGTCCCAAAACCGCTGGACGAGTACGTCGAGAACACACGATGTCCTCCGAAATTAACCGAAGAATGCAAACATGGCGGCAGTCTAACCTAATCTGGAGGTAGTGGCCAGACTCTTATTATAGGGTCTGTACAACTAGGCGCTAAGGCGCTGCTCAGCGCTGCTCTTTTGGAGCATCTTGGAGTCAACGTAAATAGAGTTGAGATTTTGCGAAAATTAGTGAGCCGTGGTGTTACTCCGATTGTCACGAAAAATAGAAAAATTCTGTGAAAATGGGGCGTCGTTCGATCAACACCACGAAAAGTGGGAAATACATGAATCCCACTGATCAAGCACGTTAGTAACCGAAAACATAACCAAGCATCTACTAGCTGAAGAGCATCTTCAAGAAAATGCAATCTTTGATTGAAAGACTGTGGAGTATTTAATTGTCTTTTCTTTCTAATTACAGGAAAGGAAGCCCGTAAGAAGGAATTAAAAAAGAATAAAAAGCAACGACAATTAGTAAGAGCGGCTGTTTTGAAAGGCAAAGATCCAGCGCAGATTATTGAAGAAATGGAGAAGATTGATCAGATGGGTTAGTTTAATTTTTAGAACATAGCATGTATGATGCATTTCTATATTATTTTTCTTTCATTTTCAGAGTATAACGTAATGCAACCACCTCCCTTGAATGAGAAAGTATTGAAAGACAAACGAAAGAAACTTAAGGAAACTTTAGATCGTGTCTTAAAAATGTATGTAAGTATGTATATACTAAATTTTCTTCAATAAAATATTGGTAAGCTTATGACAAAATTGACAATTGGATTTTACTATGGTATAATCAGTGTACTATCTATTTTTTAGGCAAAAGATGATCAAGAAAAATGGGCGGAATTGAAAGAGCAATTGATACAATATGAACGTAGAAGGATAGACTTGGTTTCTTACTTTGAAGCTGTGCGACATGCGCAGCAAGTGCAAGTTGATGAAATTCCATTGCCATCGGCCGCCAATGATATATCTAGGATGTATCCAGGTAAGTACATGGTTAGATATTAATTGAAAAACTGAAAAACAATTGTGCAACTAATACAAGTTTTATATAGTACAATTTATAGTTCATGTTTATTTAGTACAACTAAATATAAATTTCTCCACAGGTTCCTTAACATCACAGATTCCATTACCAGACATGCCGCAGCCACCTGCACATATATATCCACCTCATCCTCATTATATATCACAACACCATACTATAATGAATATTCCTGTACCACCAAGTATCTTAAAAAAAACTAGTGCGTATGCATCTTCTCCGTCTGTGCCTACATTGGCACCCAATAAAGAGGCGCCTGGTGTACCACCTTTTCCACCCCCGGAACTATCAAGTGATGATGAAGATACGGAAAATGTATGTGAATCAATAATCGTTTTCTGTTTCACTATAAAAGAAAAATGATTTTAATTTTATGAAATCCACAGGTAAAAGATCCACCAGCAAAATCGAGAACGATACGATTCGCTGATGACAAGGAAGACAAACAAGAATCAGAAAACAAGGAGAAAGACATGGAAAAAGAGAAAGAGAAAGATAGGGATATAGCAAAAGTCAAACCAACCACGTTGCAGCAAAAAATGTTGGCAATGGCGGGACAAGATATCGATCAGTTTATGCGAGAGATGGAAGTCGTCCACAAGAAAAGGGAGACCGAGCGTGCTCAAGATCTAAACGCTCGATTGTCGCTGCTCGAGACGGAAAACGAACCCAATGCTAAATCTAGCAATAATAAATCTAGTAATAAAGGAGAGGACGAAGAGATAGAACCGCCTGGGGCATCGGAACATCTCTCCGGCCACGGACAACACACGTCTCATCCCCATGCTCAGCATACACAACAACATAATACAATGCCACCAATGGGCATGCCACCTCCGCCTTTACTTTATAGACCACCTCCGCCGCCGTTACATCTCAGAATGCCACCGCCGCCGCCGCCTCGTATCGGACTCCGATTACCACCTGGTGATATATTAAAATTCTTTCTTGCATTTTACTTAAATTCTCTTTGAAATCTGTAATTTTTAATAGAAATTCGGCTTATAAATTTAACTTTTAGTTACAATGTATTTATATGTATACAGAAGAGATAATATAAGAATACGAATGATCATTTTACAGGTCCACCACCTGGAATGCCGAGAATATTGAGACCCGGACCTCCAAGCATACCTAGAATGCCACCGCCGCAAATGCAGATGTCGAATATGACGAATATAGCGAATCCCCAGATACAAACGCAACCTGGAACTACTACACAACCCAAAACACCTAATGTTCTTTCCGCTGCACCACAGTTAATCAACAGGAAGGACAAAGATGGAAAAAGTACCACTACTATCGAGGCAAAACCACAAATCAGAAATCTGGCTGCTGACGTTACTAGATTTTTACCGACATCTTTGCGCGTGAAGAGAGATGATAAGAAGAAATCCAACAATATCTCTAGGATTACAGAAAGGTTACCGGAAGCGCAGCCGCTTAGAACAACGCAACCTAAGACGAAGGACGACGCATATATGCAATTTATGCAAGAAATGGAAGGATTACTCTGAACTTGAAAAAGTGTATGCTTACTTAATTGGAATCAATATATGAATTTTGTACAATATACAATGCGGAATTCTAATTAAAGAGTTTGGGGAGATAACATATTAAGCCATTAGAATCATACATGTAAACGATTAATATTAATATTTTATATTTTATTTTATTATAATATATAATATTATATTTCATTTCTTTTTTAACTTGTTTTTTAACTTCATTTTTCTTGACAAAAATGCAAAAATCTTTATGACTATAATTCTATAAATCCTAGTAATTTCTCTTTTTAAGTAAAATGTCTTATCAAATTTTTTCAATTAATGCTGAAGAAAAGTGCAACAAAAATTGTAAACGTAATAAAGCCCTTTTGCTCTTTGTATAATGTGAAAACTAAATTCTAAATTATAATAGAGCTGTGCATGTTAAAGTATTCATGAATAATATTTTCAACCCTATACCTGTAAAATATTTATTTATAATCAAAATTGATTATATCAATTCTAATGCTGTATTGAGAAATGGGAAGAGTAATTTAAGAGCGTGACTAAGCATGAAGACTTGTATATGAAACATTCATAGATATTTATGAATGCTTAAAATTAGCATTTGACACATTAAATGAAATCTGCATATTAAATTACATGTTTATTCATATTTCTAAATTGAAAGTCACTTTTATTTTATTATTTTTGTTCATTATTGTAGTATTTTGTTATGTGCTCTAATAAATAAGTGCATACTGTGCAATTTGAAGATTTTTTTTAGTAAATTGATTATAACTTTGTAACAGTACGAATTATTCCGGAGTCTTGAAAACGCGTCGTTATATATGCCGCCGAATTGCCGCGTCACAAGGAATCAACATGGCGGACATGTTACTTCCGACTCCGACATTCCAAAAGACCGGCGTCATTTCCCCTTCCTTCATGACACAGTAGCAAGTGTGGAGAGTTTACGAAGTGATCGAATTATCTGCACACGTAAGGAAAAGAGTATTAAACGGCCAACTGCATGAGTTAACTGTACTGATCTGTACCCCGCTTTCTTTAGAACCGATTTTGTTTTTCACGTCGCCAACTGAATTGGAGTTTCAACCGAGGGCGGTCCGCGTAGCGCTTATCGCTCCAAGATGTACACACGAAGCAGGCAAAACCAGAGCTACGGCAACGGTATGATTTTTGCGACATAATCAAAGTCTCGGTCTATATATATATATATATATCCCCGTGTATCGTATCGCGTCGCATCGCGTTCGCGATAAGCGTAAGGTGATTTTTCGCCAAGGAGAAAAAAATCAATACCGTGTACGCCGGTTAGTGCGGCGGAAATGGCGGCCCTCCGCGAGTCTTGGCGTTAGCGAAACATGGTCGAGAACATGGCGCGATCGCACTATTTACATATTACGCCGGCACGATTTGCCAAGTCATGCTAGGAAACTCGTCGATTGTTGCAATTTACGGGCGCGCTCGGTTGACATAAATGTCCGTAAACTTTTCTTTCCCTTTTCTCGAGAAGACTGATCGAAATTCTCGCAACGTGTTACGCTTGCAATGTATTAATAAATAATTCGATGTTACAGGACGAAATCCAAACAATCCCCAACAAGGTCAAGGATCTTATCCAATGCCTGTAAGTCTTCTTTTTTTATCTCTCTCTTTTTTCTTTGTTTTTTTATATATGATAATATCTGCGACTATATTTTTGCATACGATTATGTTGCTATATAATCGTACAGATAAATAAAGATAGACAAGATAGTTTATTAATCCAAGCCAAATGCGATAATTTTGACTTGAAATTATTTTAAATACGTTCCACTTGATGCTCACAACGCTCGTGAGCATCATTTGTCCTTATTTAATTTTTGTTAAACAACAAGGATAAAACTTGATTGATATCAAGGGCGTTGTGAGTGCCAAATGAACCGTACCTTTTTTTATGTAAGCACAACTGTTTTTGAAAATAATACAATTGGGACAAAACTAGACACGAACACTTTAAGAATTTTGGAAAAGATATGGAAAGAAAGATTTAAGAGGATTATTATACGTGATTAACCCTTGAATATGGATATATCTGCTAACGCAGAAAATATAAAAACAGAAAATATAATACTGTCATAAAAAATATATATTATATATATATATATGTACACATATCACCCCATAACATAAATATGGATTTTATAAAAAATAATGTGTTATAAAATTGTCTTTCTTTTATTATTTTTGTTAATATAGTATGTTATATTTATCCTTCTTCTTACAATGTACATGCTTCAAAAGGCTATAATTATATTTTTACATTACAACAAAATTTATCGAGTCATAAGTCTACCTAAATCAAAAATTCATATTTGATACAAATTTTAACTTTTTTCAAGAAATAAAGAAAGTTAAATATGTTATGTCAAATGATTATTATATGTTACATAATAATAATTTTTATATAAATAATAAGTATTTTCTCGAGTATTGATTAAAAATATTTCGCGTGAAATTGAACAATATAATAACATTATTTTTATACATAATTCAAATTCCATATGCTGTTGACAAGATTTTCACTTGCATGTACTAATTAGTGGTCCCTACTGTCCCCTTCCCTGCAACGCAGGTACTAGTAGCTATACAACAATACCGAGGAGGTGCATTCGATCAAAGACTAGGTCGTTGGTTACCTACATAGCATACCCTACCTAGGCCGTTTTCTTGGTAGTTCGTGCTGAACTCGTGCCTAAGCAAATTCCTCTATCGTAAAAATGCTACATTATTGTAAGCATTCTACTTGTTGCATTAAATGCTTGAGTTTTAGACATTTTATTTAAATTGGATAAAAGATCATATAGATCTTTAATTTACAACATTTACATCAAAATCTATAACATAATTTTATAGTATAATAATATTAAAATTCATTAACATTTTACTGATTTCTTACATTCTAAAATGTATTCCAATTTGACAATAAAAACAATCATCAATTTTCTTTTCTATAAACGTCTATTATGTAAAAAAAAACCATTAATATCATTTTTAATTCCATAATGTTAGCTCAGTCATGAGTAAAGAGACGTTGGCCACAGTAAAGGTAACATGGTTGGTATGAGCTATGAGGGTAGCATTTAATTATTCTAACATGCGATACTAGACCTTGGTGGGGTAGCACAACCGTAGAGGTTCCTTGTGTAGCGGCGACCCACCCTATGTTTTACAGTATAATACACAAGGAAGTTACCAAGCATCGCAATCTACGTCCAATCAACAAAGCAATTATAAACAAGACAACGTACAAAACTCACAAGGATTCAAATCACAGCAGCAACAGCAACAACAGCAACAACAGCCAATGCAAATACCAGCAGCTGCGTCAACACGGCCTTTACCAACTGTAGCACCTACACAAGTAAAACAGCTTCAAAAGCCCCAACAACAATTACAACAGCAGCAGCAGCAAGGACAGCAGCAAAAATTACAATTACAGCAGCAGCAGCAGCAGCCGCTGCCGCAACAATCATCGCAGCAACAAGTAAAACAACAGGTCATACAACAACAACTGCAACAACAGTCCCAGCAGCAACAGCAACAGACATCAAATCCATCTCCATTGCCACAGCGATTGAAGCCGATCTTAAAGCAGAGTACAGCAGTTGCACAGCCAGCTGCAACTGCTGCACAAACTACACCTGTGATTTCTCAGGTGCCTTGTATGCCTCCTGTAATACCTATTCCAAGCTCTACTAATAATAATTCTGATTTGGATGATAATATAAAGCCCGAGAACATGGATGTTGAAGATGTCCAACCAAGGTGGCGAAGAAAAGTACCTGGATGTAAGTCCTTCCAAATTAGAGATTATAGAAATATATTATTTTGTACATATATCTCTGTAATTTCTTTAGGATTATAATTTTAGGATTATTTAAATATTTAGAATAATCTGGATAATATGAAAGTATATAACAAAAATATATAATTCTATTATAATGCTCTAATGTAAGTAATTAATAGCCAGTTTTAGTTATACAGGGTGTCTGAAAAGGTAAGGTCAATCGCTCGGAAGATGATTGGGGACCCAAAAACAAGAAAGAAGGTTGATATGAACATAGGTCCGAAAATGCGTTGTTTTCGAGTTATCGCCATTTTTATGTTGAAATTTGAAATTGCTTTGCTTTCGAATTTTTTTGTCAAAATTAAAACAAGACATGGTTTTTATGAATTTTATAACATAATTAAAGTCAAGTAAAAGTTACAGGCTGCTTTAGCACTACCTAGGATGCACCACGTGGAGGTACAGCCCGCTTGAGAGGTCCTGATGTCTGCCAAGGAATGCTAAGCGGGCTGTATCTCCACGTGGTGCATCCTGGGTAGTGCTAAAGCAGTCTGTAACTTTTACTTGACTTTAATTACGTTATAAAATTCATAAAAACCATCTCTTGTTTTAATTTTGACAAAAAAATTCGAAAGCAAAGCAATTTCAAATTTCAACATAAAAATGGCGATAACTCGAAAACAACGCATTTTCGGACCTATGTTCATATCAACTTTCTTTCTTGTTTTTGGGTCCCCATTCCCGAGCGATTAACCTTACCTTTCCAGACACCCTGTAGATTTTGATAATCTTTTTGACATTATAGAATTATATAATGTTATTTTTAATTATAAAATTATATAACGTTAAAAAGATTTTGCGAAGTGTAACTATAAAAATTAAAATTAAATATTAATGAAAGTAAGGTTCTCAGATATAAAATCAAAGACAATTCAATAAAAGCCAATGTGAGCCAACGCCGTTGTCGAGGCGAAACAAATTATTTATTTATTAAATGTACAATATGAATATACAAATACAAAGTAAACGTTTTGACTCTAATTTGAGTCCTCTTTAGTACTAAATTATAATAAGGAATAGATGAATAAATTCGCGTTACTTCCACCAAATGAATTAATTAGTAAGTAGAACAAGAAGTAATGAAGGAAAAATTAATGAATTAAGTGAATTGACCCAATTATGAAGAATTTTGAAAAGGAAAGAGTACATTAATGTAAGTAATTTTTGCAACTAAAGGTTGATAGAAAGAAAGGAATTTATTTAAGAACTGTTCGAGCTATTGTCTGAGTGGAAAGAACGCAAATGTCGTGTCACGACTAAGGATGAAAATCAATGATTTCATTGAATTTCTTTCTTTCTATCAACCTTTAGTTGCAAAAATTACTACATTAATGTACTCTTTCCTTTTCAAAATTCTTCATAATTGGGTCAATTCACTTAATTCATTAATTTTTCCTTCATTACTTCTTGTTCTAATTAATTCATTTGGTGGAAGTAACACGAATTTAATCATCTATTCCTTATTATAATTAGTACTGAAGAGGACTCAAATTAGAGTCGAAACGTTTACTTTGTATTTGTATATTCATATTGTACATTTAATAAATAAATAATTTGTTTCGCCTCGACAACGGCGTTAGCTCACATTGGCTTTTATTGAATTGTCTTTGATTTTATAAAAATTAATAAATCGAAGAATTTGTAATTAAAAAAATAAGAATTGTAGTAGTAATCATTATTTGTGTGTGTATTATAATATGAGATTTAATCTTTTTCTTTTTATGATGACACTTCACTGCGCAAATTTGAAGATTCAGGAGCATTAAATGTTCTTGGCTCAATTATAGTATTGAGCTTAGACTCTCCTGTAATCAATGTGAATTTCTCCACTGATATGTAAAATAAGTTCTAATTATTCGCATTGTGTTATATGTGTATTACTAACATAACTATTTTTGTAGTTAAAGTAAATAAAAGATTAAAACGTCTCCGTATGAACCAACGTCTAAGGAAAACTTTACAACCCAAAAATGCAATCATGGTATTAAACGAAATGAAAGCTGGAGTCCAATTTACATTCCCTGAAACACAAGGACCCATGACAAACTCACTTTATCTCGTTCATGCTGAGGTAATTATTTTGTTACTTTAATTAAAATTTGGATATAATTGTTGCAATATATGTTATTTATTATGTAATGTGATGCTATGTCAAATCTTATCTTTAAAATATTTTATTAACATAATTTATAGCTTGATGGTAAAACTTACGTTGGACAAGGACTATCTAAACCGCTTGCTCGCCAAAATGCAGCTGAAAATGCATTAAAGGCTTTATTACTTGAAAAAATGACAGCAGCTTCTTTGAAAGCACGTATAGATGCTGAATCAGATGGACAAGCTAATCCATCTATGGATGGAATAAAAGAGGAAATTAATGACGATAGCAGCAGCGTCGTTATGGAGACGACTACTGAAGATGAGATTCCATGGAGTTCATTGGCCAGTTTTGCACTTTATAAACTTTTTCTGGAATGGCATAATCAGGGAACGTCAGTTCCAGTCCCACGACCTGGTTTACCAACTACAAAAGGAATCAAGAAAGAGAGTCCTAATGCCACCAAAACTCCTGCTCAAAAGGAACTTCCACCCAATCCTACGAATATACATCCAGTTATGTTACTGAATCAAATGAGGCCTGGACTAACATACGCAGAGCTCAGCCGTGTTGGTAACCCACCAAATACAATGTTTACTCTTGCTGTTGAAATTGGTGGAGTTGAATATTCAGGAACAGGTATGTATATATTCTATGAATTGATTATTGTAAATTCACTGTTATTAATATATAAATAACAATTTTTATCTTCCAGCTAAAAACAAAAAGGATGCTAAGAAAGCGGCTGCTAAAGCAGCGTTATTGGCATTATATAACTTAACCTATCCAGAGGATGCTAATAAACAAGATTTATTGGCAATTGGTTAAAGTGAATAATATCTTACTTAATATAAACTTTTCAAAATATAATGTTATACACAGATTGTTTTTTTTTTATTTAATCTTGATCCACAAAATATCAATAATTATTTTTAGTATTTGATGACACTGTTGCTTGTATTGTTTACTCATATTGACAATCTTGAATTTTTTGGCATAATTCTTTTGCAAAATTGTTTTGCATTACACTTTCATATCACATGATAAATGTAATCGTAATGTATACGTAATGCAAATTATTATATATTTCTTATCATATGTCTAAATATAAATATACAGATTGAATTGCATGATTTAAATAGTTTAACGACACCTAACTTCTTGTGATGCTATTTTCTCGGTATATAATTTTGGTTTCTATCAATTTATACAACAAGCTCTGACTATATATATAAAATTGATATACAGGGTTCGCCAATGAAAAGTGTCCACTTCAAATATCTCTTGAACAATACATTTAAAAAAAAAATGTTTCAAGTAAAACTTACACTGTTTCGAAGGGCACATCTTATGATAGACACATGTTTTTTTTAGGTGGAGGCGTTTCGGAGATTTGAAGGTGACCTTTGATTTTTTAAATGGAATTATATGATTTTTTAAATATAATATGATACGTTTAGTTATTCTGCACATAAAAGTATTAAGGTAGAGTTATCAAAAAATCAATAGTTTGCGAGATATTTTATATTTTATTCTGGCATATTTTGACATGAAATATGAAATATCTTGTAAACTATTCATTTTTTTATAACTGTATCTTAATATTTTTATACGTAGAATAGTGGGATGAATCAATTGATGTGAGGAAAACACATGGTTGCTTTTTAAAAAAGCATGTAACTGCACATTACAAATTGCTGCATAATTTTTCTGAAAAGCAACCATGTGTTTTCCTCGCATCAGTTGATTCATCCCATTATTCTATGTATTAAAGTCAATAGTTTGCGAGATATTTTATATTTCATGTCAAAATTTGCCAGAATAAAATATAAAATATCTCGCAAACTATTGATTTTTTGATAACTCTACCTTAATACTTTTATATGCCAAATAACTGGAGGAATTAAATTATGTACAGAAAATCATATTATTTCATTTAAAAAAAACAAAGGTGTCTCTCGAAACAGTAAGTTTTACTTGAAACATTTTTCTTTAAAATATATTGTTCAAGAGATATTTGGACACTTCGTTGGCGGACTCTGTATATACATATATATATATATATATATATATATATATATATATATATATATATATATATCTCTCTAATTAATATAATTTAAAAAGAGTGTACTTGTTATACTCTTATAATGATGTTTGCAATACTTACGGAGAAAATAATATTATAAGAAGTTGGGCATTAAATTATTCAACTTTTTTTGCCATTTTTTTCTATCATTAATCACACAAAGATAATATTTGTTGGTAAAATAGATAATGAAATATCTATTGGAATTGTTTATAACTTATCATTTATCATTCTTTGACAAATATATCTTAATATAGATTACTTCATTTAGAATTGAAAATGAAAATTTAGTGCAAGTAATTTACGTCACAATAGCAAAGTGTACTTCACAATAAGCAAATAACCATAACCAAGTTATAATTTTTATTATAATCATGTGTTAATTATTATAATAATAACGACAATGGTTAATGCATAATCCATTGTTATATTACATAGTGTTAAATGTACTGTTTAAAAACACTATTGTAATGAATGTATTAAATATTAATGTATTCAATAAAATATCGTAACTTTACAAACGGCATATATTCATTTTTGTACATATTTTACGATATACACTTTGGAATATTTAATTATATCATGGTGGCCACTGGTCAGGGAAAACCTGGAAATCAGGGAAATATCAAGAAATTTAAAAAATGATCAGGGAAAAGTCAGAGAATTTTTTAATTAGGGAAACAAGAAACAAAGCTTCCTCCATAATTAAAGAACCAAATTGTTCAAAGAACAATTTTTTTCACATAGTGGGAATTCTTAATTAATCAAAATAAAATGTTGAAAATTGAAGTATATACGTCGAAACATTTCATATACGCAAGCGGAATATTTATAAATTCGGTAAAAGAAAAATTGCTTCCCGGGTACATCTCTTTAATGAACGCTGAGCGGTGCACAGCGCTTATACGCTACTGTTTATTCCAAAGTTCCTTGCTGTTGTTTAAGTTTTTTAGTTCCTATAAAAGATATTCTATCTAGTTAATATGTACGTTTGTAGATGGATCTATTAAAACTATTGACCAAATGTGAGTAATGTTCGCTGTAAACGTTTATGCAACAAAATTAAAAAGAAATCAATCCTGTTGTTAATCTCTGTGACTTATTGTTAGTTGTATAAATATAATTTTCCATCACCATTAAGCAGATTGTAAACATGTTTTTGAATACCGATTAATTCGGAGCTTCATTAATTAGTTATTCGTATTGCCATCCCGGTAAAAAAATTTTCATATATAAACATATATAAATCATATATATGAACAGATATAAATATATATAAACATATATAATTTTTTATAGAAAAGTCACACATTAATATTATTGGAGCACTAAGATTCGCTATGACCATCGGCCTATCTCTCGATTTAAATTGTTTATACATATATGTGGTCTTATCCTAATTATTATATATAATTATGTATCAAATATGTCCATACATGAAATTTTTCATATATAATTATATATAATCATATATAAATGTATATATATATATATATATATATATATATATATATATATATATATATACAGCGTATATATAATCACCATAGGAGGATGAAAGAAAGAGCAGAAGGTGAAAGAAAACAAAATAAAAAGAATCTAAAACTTAATAAATTTCTTGGAAAAATCAATAAAAATAAAAAATAAAAATTTTTTTCTTTCATAAAAATATAATAATTCTTTTTAAAATAAAATTTAGATGATTGATTTAAACATTGCAGAAAAGTAAAAAATATTTTATTGGAATAACCAACAAGCAAAATAAACATTGAAAATTAGCTAAGGCCATAACAGCATAAACGAAGAATATTTTTAAAAAGCTCTACCGTCGATAGCTGAAAAAACATTTTTTTGTATATTTGAAACTGATTATCTTTAAATCTATGGAACGTACCTACTACAATAATTTTGATCTCATTTGAAAGATAATTTAATTCTCTATAACTTTTGTTTCGGTACTTTTTGTTAAAAAACGCATACTTTCCCTGACATTTGTAAAAATGTATAAAATAACCTTCATTTCAGAGGTTTTTGGGCGCTAACTTTTTAAGGAAGCATTTTTCGACCCATGTTTATAGAAAACTTTTTGTTCAGAATTAAATTTCCTATAAAATGTCAAAGTCTGGCCGGAACGTTTGGGGCCACCCTGTATATAGAAAAGTTATATATGATTATATATGAGCAATTTTATGTATGGACATATATTTGATACATAATTATATATGTTTATATATGTTTATATATATGTTTATACATGTTTATATATGTTTATCCAAGTTTTATATGTTTATATATGAAAAATTTTTTACCGGGCACTTGACTATTAATTTGAATTTTAGTCAGAGAAAAGTTATAATTTCGTCAAGGAAATGTCAAGGAATTTTTTTCGCTCTTTTTAGTGGCCTCCATGTATATTCAAGTGAACACTATAGTTGCAAGCGATGTTCTACCAAAATAAAAATATATAATGCAGATTAAGAAACAGCTTGTGCTTTTTTTAATAATAATATATATACATATGTATATACATTATTAAAATAATATATATATACATAATATATAGTATACTTTTTTACTTGCTCTGAATATTAAAAAATTTAAAAATTATTTTTCACCATATATTTAATAAATTTTGTACTCGATATAATTTCAATTCAAATGTAATTGCTTTCTTAGTAATGTTACATATACATACTAGGACAACGGTTGTTATAGCAACAATTGCCAAACAATACATTCTATATTGTTGTGCATGTTCAGATGGAATGATAATATTCTTGCAATCACTATTGTCAAATAATGCACACATTAAAATTGATAATGATAGGACCGACTGAGGTAAGATTATCCTTAGATTAAATATTCATACGAATACTTAAAAGAGAATGTAAGATATTTTATTAAATTATGCGTAAACTGAAATATATACACATACGCACACATTTGTCTTTTTAGAGTGGGAAGACCACAATAGCGAATTTTCTGGCCGATGCTACGGAAATTCCATACGATTATCATCCAACTCAAGGTGTTCGAATACTAGAATTTGAAATTAGCGATATTGAAATAAACAATGAACGCATTTCGAGAGACCTCGAGCTGTGGGACTGCAGTGGAAATCACAAGTAGACAACATACATGATTTTGAATTAAACTTTTAATGAAAGAAAGACAAGATATTGCAAAAATGTTTTCAACACAGGTTTAAAAATTGCTGGCCAGCTATACGTAAAGATGTACACGGCGTGATACTCGTATATAGCGCAAAAATGCAGGATTCTTCGAAAAAATTGAAAGAATTTTATGATTATTTCGTTAGTGGAGCTAAATTAGGGCCAGATAGTTGTGTAATATTTTTCTTTGATCCTGATAATACTACATCAAGCGCATCAAAAATTATTTGTAAGTATTTCAGTAATAATCCAATTCTAACAAAATCTTTCTTTTTAAAACAATGATTTTTTTATTTCTTAATAGCTTAAAATAAAGAAATCTTATATATAAATTATTTTTTAAATTATTATGTCTTTAAAGCATCTAGTTTCTCTAATGTCTCTCATGTCAAGTGTAACGTGGATGACGGTGGTGATAAATTAAAGGCTGATTTTCGATTGTTTTTAAGTGCCTTAATGACAAAGTTGCACGAAGACAAAGAAGAAAAACTGATATTGAGTGACAATATATTATTTGCTAAATGATATGTTCACTTTTTTGTAACAATTATATAAATAATAAAAAAACAGTACTCTTTTTCATCATTAATATCTATCTTTGTTGTAATTATTTATAGAGCCAAGGATACACCTGATTACCAATATTTTTCTCATCAATGTATCAATATATATTCTAATTACAAATTGTATATCACAGAATGATTGATTGTTATTTATGGATACAAATTCCATTTTGTAGTTTGCTTAAATCTGTTGTTAGTTCTCTCCATGCTCTTTCTACTTGTATTAGAGTTTCTTCTCGACTCCACGAAGTACTTATAACAACGTTGGCTTCCTTAACTTGCTCTGTGTTACTTGGTTGCATTTCAATTCGTAACTTTGCTGCTTCCTCAGATAATCCATTTCTATCCATTACTCGTTTTATAGCCTGTAAAAATTTTCAACGTGAGTTTATAAAAGGATTTAGATTATATAAACAATTACCTTATACATAACTAAACATAAAATATAAAATAATATAACAAATAAATTCCTATCACTACATATACATAGGCAAAATATGATTTATCTGTAAGACAAGAAGACTAACCTCATTTTGTGAAATAATACAAGTCCAAATTTCACTGCATTCATTCTGCCATTCAGCTTGAATCAAAACTGCTGCTTCTAGTACAATAATATCACGACCCTTGCGAAAAAGATTTTGTATTTCTCTTTTAGCTTCTTGCAGAAGTAAAGGCCAAATTAATTTATTCAATTTTTCCAATTGTTCCTGTATAAAATATATACTTCTATGAAATTATATATATAATAATGGACACTGTGTAGAATATGAGACATTAAATACCTTATTATTAAATACTATGTCACCAAGTAATTTTCTATTTATAGATCCATCTGAATTGAGAATAGAAGAACCAAAATGTTCAACCATTTTATGAAAACAATCTGTCCCAGGTAAATATAAGCTGTGAGCTAACTTATCACAATTTACAAGACCAGCGCCGAGTTGTTCCATTTTTTCAGCCACTGAAGATTTTCCACTTGCAATACCACCCGTTAAACCAATAATATAAGGTTTTAAGGTCCTATCCACTTTCTAATAAAAGAAATTGTTAACTAATTTATATAGCAAAATGCGATTTATATAGAACTATATAAAAAATTTCAGATAACAATTATTTTATAATTTTTTGTATTGTATCGCAAATAGTCAGTAGGAAACCTACAGGAGCTTGAAGCCTTGTGCCAAGTAATCGCATTCTATGGTTACTAGAGCTAATTTTATCCTCTTCATATTCGTTATGGCATTTATCAATTGCCAATTCTACCATATGAATATCCAATTTGCTTAAATCTTTTTGCAAACGTAATTCATTGACTTTGTCACCTCCACGTTTTGTTTCTTGACTCACAACTATCATGTCCAATGTTGGATCTTCCTTAGTAGGTCCATACATGTCATTGATAGGAACAACATTGTATGTTATTGATGAATCTACATCTTCCAAAAACTCTTCAACTTTCCTTATTCTTTCAGTACATGGTTGTATAAGCTCCCATAATATTTTACCTGAAAATATTTAATCTCTATAACTATATAATAATATTATTAAGTCGTCTCATAATTTTTATCTATAAATTATTCAAAAGCATTATTCTATTAATATATTATAAAAAATAAATCAATTTAAATTGAATAAATTATAAGAATTTATTACCAGAAATCATGTTAGTATCCGTCACACCAACAGTAAGTCTTTCTATACAACGCAAAGCAGCTTCGCTTAACAAGATCTTGTGACCATTGTGCAACCGATCAAATGTGCCACCTAGTATTACGTTCTTGTAGATTTTCATATTCTGGACATCATATTCTATACTCTTACGATAGTTTGGATCTGGACCATATATGTAGTTAACAAAGCGGTAGTTCATCGACTTGTTTGCTAAATGATCCTGTATGAACGTGTCAGCCTCTTCTTTACTACACTTTTGATCAAAGATCACTACTTCCACAGGTTTTTTGGTATTTATGATAGATCTATCAGGATACTTCAAGTTGGTCAGCAGAACACGAATGTCGAGACGAGAAGCAATTGTAGAAGTATTGATATAAATATCAGCAATCTTCTTAGAATATTCAGGGCCTTTCCGTTGCAGCATCGCAGAGTTATAATTTCCTGCAAAAATGTTCTTCTCCGGAAGGTATTGAATGTACAATGTCTTCAGAACATGCTTCTGGATTATAAACAGCAATCCCTTCACCTTCGCAGGATTTGTTAAAACTAATAGACCAGTGTTTGCCATGTCGGAGCAGATATATTAAAATTACTTCAATTTCTAAATGCACTTTCCTAATATTTTAATTTACACTTAGTTCATTAATTTTAGCGACTAACGTCCAGAAAATTAGATAATCACTTGATTTCTTTTCCGAAACTGATACTAATTTCAGGGCGTAATTCTTTTTATCTATTTTATCTCTCATCATACGTGGTATGACGTAGCGTTTATTGTTATCAAATTTATGTAAGTTTTCTAAAGAACTCGTATTTATCAGACAGTTGAATCGAACATTAGAAATTCAGAGATTATAAATTATCATTAAGCCCGTATCAGAGGAACTTAGGAATTGGGGATGAAGGCTGCGGTCCACTTGACGCTACAAATGCTTCGAAGCGTTCGAATGACCTATCAGAAGAAAGAATTTTACAAATTGACCAATCAAAGAATGCTTCAAAGCATTTGTAGCATCAAGTGGACCGTAGCCTTAGTATTGTGAAATGGAAATTAGAAATAGACCAATCCGATAACTTTAATTTTAGTTTGTTTTGTTCTGATTGGTTGAATTCCAACTTTCAATTCACAATTCTCGATCTTCGATGCCTAGTTTGACACGAGTTTTAGAAATTGTCGTCTTGGACAAATATGTTTGTCACTGTGTATTTTTTGTTCTGAAAAAATTCCTTAAGAAGAAAAATCAAATTAGATGAAATTTAGAATTTATTATAATTAACAAATTAAAGAAAATAACTGTGTTATGTTAATGTATTTTATAAATGCGCATTGTGTGTGTTCACATTTGATGTAGAACATATAGGCTGCGTTCGGCGAGCACACTTTTAGCGCTATGAGCGCGCTCTGTCCTTGTTCAACTTTCAATAGGTGACAAAGGGTGCGGTCGAGTTGCCGCTACAAATGCTTCGAAGCGTTTAATTGACCAATCAGAATAAAGAATTCTATTAATTGACCAATCAAAAAATGCTTCAAAGCATTTGTAGCGGCAACTCGACCGCACTCTAAAGGTGCCTACAGGGGTGCGTTCCAAAACGTACTACAGTAACTAAAAATCTATAGTTTACGTTACGTATACTATAGAGTTTTAGTTATCAGAGTAGAGTTTTGGAACGTAGCCCTGATGGACGCGGCAAATGCCGCGCGCGGCAGCGCGGCATTTCAGAAGGAACTAGATTCTAGGGGCTTCTGAACTACTCCTGCGTTGCCGCATTGAAGTTAGATCAATCTAACTTCATTTGC
>NJRQ01002088.1:0-17882 GCA_003063805.1 Aphaenogaster ashmeadi | reverse complement strand
TTGGAGAGAGATGTGATTTTATACATATTAGCATTTAATACTGAATTGAAAATATATGTAACAGTAGAGAATATAACCTCAACTATAAATAATCAAATTAATAAATATTGATAAATGTAAATTATTTAGAAAATGCGATATTGTGAAGCTTTGAATTGTTCCAATTCAAATGTGCCATTTCCCCAGATCTCCGAACCGGAGAGCATATATATTCAGCTATTTTGTTTTATTCAAAAATGGCGCGTAATGCCAGCCGTCACTTCCGCTATCCCATTAATGGCGGCGTTGTCCTATCCCTTACTAGAGGATCCCTAGAAATCGCGACGCCGAAGCCGCATCTCTTTATATAGGATTCTAATTTAAACGTTTTCCGGAAGAATACGCTACGACTCTACGTATGCAAAAATACGTTAATTTTTATTCAACTAATTTGATTTTCCCTCTGATACTTAATCATTCGATTCAAATATTACGTTTAATAATTACATTCGGATATGTGTGAAATTACGAGAAAGGTAGGCGTGAATGGACGCTCTCAACGCGGCATGCGGGACGCTACCGACGGAACTGACGTCGCTGCACTTCCGGTGAATACGTCACGCCCCCATCGCCACCGTCGCGCCTCGCGGCTCGCGCCGGATCGAACGCGAATAGCTCCATCTGTGAGTCACGACACATAGTGGGATGCTTGCGGTTGATTGTATACTGAGAAAATTCGTAAGAGATGGTGCTGAACGGGAAATATTGAGATCCTGCTGAATAGGTACGTGAATTATAAGTGCAATAGCATTTTCGATTCGCGCGCACGGGTACTCAGGGCTGCCCCGGGGCGGGCCGGCCACTGGTCCAGTGTCCACACGGCTCTCCGGAGTGCTCCGGAGCGGACGCTAACAATAAGTACGCGACCAGCGTCTCGTTCCGGGCCGCTAGAAAATGTGGCTCGCGCGTAACGTCATCGTCGTCGTCGCCGAGATTTATAATTCGCCCCGTTTCTAGCGCACCTCCGATCTTATCCGCCCCCTCATCTTTCCACTCATGAGAAGCCTGCCGAATCGCATTCCTCAAAGGTAAAGGATGTAGGCAAGATATACGCTTTTTTCTCCTACAATTCTTCCGATAAGAAGCGCGATCGGCGATACGCGAAGCATCGTCAAGTAGGTTGAAATACGTTACGAATCGTATGTATATGGCTCTTGCTACTCTCGAGGAATAGGATTGGCCTGCCGCGCCGCGCCGCGCCGTGCCGTGCACGTTGCATTAATAAAACTTTTAAAGCTCCTTTGCGATTTGCGTGAGACTAAAGAGATGGGTTTAGCGTTGTATTTGAGTAAAAAAGTACATCCCGGAAAATGTATCGGAGAAATAAATAATACATAGAAAACACTTTGCAATGATTGGAATAGCAGTATATGTTCTTATTTATAAATTTAGCTAAATTTTTTTTTTTATCGCTGTATAACTATATTAACTGTACAATAGATTAGAATTATTATAATTATATAATTATAGTTCCATATATGTGTAATGTATAACTTTATTTTATCTAAGTATCTTACATTAATATTGTTACTTTTGCCATGTGTTTTATTGTAAATATATATATACATTTTATAAAGCTACATTATATAAGATATAGAACAAAAGAACTGTAAAGATTAAAGTAGAGAAAATAATAAATAAAATTTTATTCTAGAGATTGTATTTATTGGGTTTATAAAATAACAATAATATATATATATATATATATATATATATTATCAAAGATTGAATATCTTTTATTAAAACCTATTTTTTAAATAGTTTGTCATTGGTACTTTCCCTTCTGGAAAAAACCCAAAAAGTAAAACAGTCCATTCAATAATTTGGATCTGTTTAACCTTCCATTTATTTGCTATAGGAATAGTATATATTTATATTTGGTTTATATAATCTATATTATATACTTTCAATCAGGTATTCATACTTTTGTCAAGTACTTCATAATGGAGTCAGGAGTAATTCAAGAAAAGTCACCACCTACGCGTGGCTTAAAGCAAGTAAAAGTGGATAATTGGGGATCGTTTTTTCTTCAACGACTTCAGACTCTTTACTCGGAGGAACAATTTCTTGATCTTAAAATTAAATTTCCCACGAGTGATATTACTGTGCAGGTACTTGATTATATTATTAGTATAAAGTATAATGATAAGACTGAAGCATACATGGGATAAGGATTGGGATCGAACCCGGTACCCGTCGATTATAAGTTGACCGTTTTTGCGTGGAGTCAGGCGTTATCCCTTCAAAATTAGTATAAAGTTATAATATCAAGAAATATAATTCTGAATATATGTTTTTAAAATTATCAATAGTACTATGTTAATAGAAATTTTTTCAGGCTCATCGACTTGTAGTGACAACATGTACAGACTATTTTATGCAACTCGAAGAACAGCAGAAAGAAAAAGATGAAAACTTTAATGGTGTAATTATTATGCCTTCAGATATGCCTTACGAGTGTGTTAAGTCTATTATAAGGTGCGTACGTTTTAATATTGCTTGAATGTATTAAATATGAGTTTCTAAAATGGGTTATCATATTCCTTCACTCACAACCTTCAATGTTCCAAACCTCTTATAACCAAGGTATATGTGAAATAAAAAAATCGGGATCGAACTCGAGATCCGCTTCAAATTGATTCATGTTTTAATATTCACTAGAACACTTTTGTCACTTGTGTTTAATTAATTGCATATTGATATACAGTTTTATGTACACTGGACAATTGGAATATTGGACTTCAGAGCAGCATGCTTTGTATCGTACAGCGCAAAAGATGAATATGACAGTTCTAACAAAATTGCTCGATGCTCAATTTAACACGAGCAAAATGCAAGATGATGTGATAAAAACACCTACGCGTCCAGTGATAGCTGTCTCGAAATCTTCAACTGCAACTACAAAAACGATTGTCAGTTCGACTAGTTCGGCATCGACCTTATCTGGGCAGCCATTGCCAGGTAGAAAGTATGTATTCTATAACGTAATGTTCCAAACATAATCTTACGACAATAAAATATCAATAATCTCTATTTTTAAAGGCTTCCCATATGGAAAAGAAAGCTGGACGAATCTCCACCTATGCCAGCGATGAATTATGAAGTACGAACATTCCACGGTACATCTTCAGTACATAAACAAGAGACGACTCCTGGCCCATCCAGATTTGATCTTCCGGAAGCAGATGATATTGCTCTGGGAGTATTTTCTTCATTTGATGACATTACATATAATACAAAGCCTATTGTTCAAGCATCCGACACGTATAAAAAAGGAAACTCTCGTAAACATTCGCCCGACAGAGATAGTAAAAACGATACGACTGAAGACGAGGAAGAGGAAAATCAGGAGAGTGAAAAGAATGTGAGAGACGCAAATTCAGATGATGATTGGAGTATATCGAAGAGTTATCAGAGGTCTCAAGATGGTCCATCTAAACGAGTACGTTTTGATTTGGAGGAAAAAGAAAATGTGGAAAAGCCTAAGACAAATCTTCGTCCGAGTACCGATGATTCTATTAATAATCATGCAAAGATCATCAGAGAAGTATTAAAAAAGTATCCCCATTTAGTAAAGAACAATAAAAATATTCGCTTGAAAATCATGCAAAAAGAAGCAAAATCCGCCGACAGTAATACTGCGTGCAAAACAAAAGTATCTTATGTGGTTTTAAAATCCGATCATCTGTTGTCCAGCAATAATGATGAAAATGATTCCAAGTGTAACGGCAGTATCGATGGCGAGACAGGCCCTTGGAAGTGCAACAAGTGTGATTTGGACGAGGAATATACGAATTATTACATGTACAGAAGACATATGCAGGATGTGCACGAGGAGAAGTTTGATCCAAGGGTTTGCGAGCACTGCGGCTATAAGGCAACTAAACGCAACATTCTGATGTATCATCTTTATACCAAGCACAATGTGCCGCCGCCGAAGAGCATGTGCTTCCCGAAATGTCAAGCGTGTTCATACGTTGCCTTGTCAGAGACTCTGCTGGTGCGTCATCAGATAAATCATAATCATCGGCCTGCTACTCGACATCATGCTCTACCTTCGGAGGATATTCAATGTAGCCAATGCAATCAGTCATTCAGGAGTATCACTGAACTCACCACTCACGAATTGAACAGCGGACATGGAAGTATGGCAGATGGCAAAGAGACGAAGGGCCATCGTTGTCCATATTGTGGCAAAATATTTGTGCGCTTGACAAACTTGCAGGTACATCTGGACTGCGCGCATAAAGAATTACAGAGAGACACCACCGAGTCTTCCCCGTCTGCACCGACTATTCCATTAGAACCATCATCTGAAGCAGAGGCTCTCAGCCACGTCGCCAGCGGTATAGCCGCTTCCCTCGGTGTCGGAGATACAGAGACTGCTCCGGAAACGCAGGAAGAAGAAACCGTAGAGATAGCGAAAACTACGAATGATGATCAATACATTGTACCAGACATGTTGGACGATATGGCACATAATATCACTTACAATGAGCACGAATTGGAAAGCCAGCACATGATTATGTTAGTTAACAACGATGAAAATTATCAGCACGCCGAGAACAATCATCATCAACAGCCGCAACAGTTGGATATTGCCGATAATGAACAGATAGTGATGCAGGGTACAGACGACGGTATGATCGTGTACATTCACGGCGCTGACGAGGCCGATCACCGATCCTACGAGAATTATCAATCCGCTGAGGTTACACAGGAAACAGAAGAAATAGTAGAGGAGGTTGTCGAAGAGGTCGAGGAGGTGGAGGAGGTCGAGGAGGAAGTTATGGAGGAAGTTATGGAGGAAGATGAGGCGCAGGAGGTATCACAAGACATACTGGAGGATTGTGCTGATAATCAAGTGGAAGAAGTGATACAATACGTCGAAGAACAAACAGAGATAGTAGAGTACGACGAGGAACAATGTAGCGAACAGAGCAATAGTATGGATGAGCAACAAGAATCTGTCATGATCATTGAGGAAGAGCATGTTGAGGGCGAAGAAGATATGGAAGGGACTACTGACAAACAACATAAGAAAATACAAAGTTTCACTACCGAATGGGACGAAGATAGCGCGGGGATAACGGAATCATGAATACTGTAATATTGAATTTTTATTTGCTTGTGTAATATGTTATTAACTTTCACTATGGCTATAGTTTAACTTTTAAAATAACACTTTAATGGAAATTTTCATTTTATTTTACCTTATCCATGTAATGTTTGTTGACAGCGAACGGTGATGCAAAGAGCACAGTGCAGCCATACCGACTTTGCCACACAATATATTTAGCAGTAAGCCCACGAAATTAATCAAATTGTTATATTTAGCGACAGAAAGGAGCGGTATTATTGAAGATATCGTATGAGCTTGTATATGTGAATTCTATTGTTGCACTGACACATTGATTATTTTGTTGAAGCAAGTTTTAGCCTAAGTTAAAAAATATATATATTTTACAATGCAAAATAGAAAATCTCGATATAGATTGAGATTACAATTGTAGCACTTTTGAGAGCTACGAATAAGAATCTAATCTTTAAACTTGCAAGTTTTTTTCAGATACAAATATGTTCATATATGCATGTAGCTTATTAATAAAATCTAAATTAAGATTTATAGATTTATTTCGTGAGACTACACATTTTAGATATGCCAAAGTATATTGGTGACCAATCACATAGGGTTTTTTAATACTATTCCGCAGAATGAAAATATATCATGTTTAGAACTCTTGCGAGCAAATGTTCCTTCCGAGAGTTCCGAGTACCGCCTGTAAAATCTTTTATACCGCAATCGATAATAAACCATAATTTCTACAAAAGACAAAGGCTATAATGAGAATAAAAATCTCAGGTTATAAACGCATTATGTTTTACATTTTGGATTGTGCACAATTATATGGAAAAATATAGATAAATAAATGCTATATATATATATATTATAAATTTATATCACGAGTTGAAAATCTAGTTCTGTCCACATTTTTCGTTTCATCCTAATTAGGGTGAACCCTAACCTAAATTAGAGGCATGTTTGTCTCGATGGTATATCCGTGGAATATTTCTCGACGAGATATTTTACGGTTTAATCTTCATAAAAGAAAAGGCAAATTCGTAATCACGTGATTTTATCATAATTTTTATAAGATAAAATTTGTGAAAATATGAACGGCCGAATCGCTCCGAGTAAATCGACTGTCTATGTGTCAAACTTGCCGTTCTCTTTAACCAACAACGACATACATCAGCTATTGGAGAGTTACGGAAAAATTGTCAAGTAAGTTTTAAGTGAAGTACTTGGTAATTTATCGTGTCCTGTCTACATATACATATATTGTGTAAATGTCATGTTGTTTATTTCTAGAGTAACAATATTGAAAGACAAGGTAACGCGTCGTAGTCGCGGCGTTGCCTTCGTGCTATTTCTTAAACCAGAAGATGCCGTGTCTTGTGCGAAAGCTCTCAACAAGACGGAGGTAAATTTCAATTTCTACTATTTATTTCTCTAAGCGTTTGACGCCGCGCGTGTTCAAACAATCGCGTCAATTTATATAGTCACATTGGAGCGTCAATTCGATCGCATGTTTCTGTGATCGTATAATTTCAAAATTTATTGAAAAGAATTGTATGTATCACAATAGCTTTGTGAATTATTAATAAAATTTTTTTATTTTACTAGTAAACCTAAGATAGAAAATTGAAAATTTTCAGCGTTAAATGTTTTATTGGCATAGAATTGTTTCAATGAGAAATTAATTGAATTAATTTACACTGCCTTTTCTCTTATTTTTAAAAAGAGGAGATAAAGATTGAGACCAATGTTAAATAATATCAATGGAGACCATCTACAGGTTATTAACATCCTCTTCGTATTTTGATAATTAGGTACTTGGTCGCACTTTGAAAAGTTCAATAGCGGTCGACAATGGTCGCAGCACTGAATTCATACGTCGTAGGGATTATCCCGACAAATCGCAATGCTATGAATGTGGACAGGAAGGACATTTGTCCTATTGCTGCAGCAACAACACATTAGGTCCCAGGGAACCGCCAGCAAAAAGAGTCAGGATACGAAAGAAAAATATGAAACAAGAAAAGTGCGACACAAGTTATTTCGATAGCGATAGTGATGAAGCGACAAGAAAACCTAAACGTAACATCGACGACGTCGATGATGGCGATGATGATACGGAAGAAGAGCCAGAAACGTTAAGTGCCGTTATTGCACTTGAGGTATAAATCATGACTTCTAAATTTTTAATTGAAACCTGAAAAGAGAAGAATGAATAAGTAAAATTTTCACACGGCAAAAAATTACAATTTTTACTCATGTTACTTTACATTTTAGCAAAGACGGACTGAAATGGAACGTCGAGAAACAGATGAATATGATAGAAAAGAAACTTCGACTGTACCAAAGAAACGTTATAAAAAGAATAATTATTTCAGTGACGAAGAGGATTTTAGCGAATAATGTGTATGTGATATGAAATAGTGTAAAAATCTCGAACATATTATATATTGATAAATATATATAAATATAAATCGCTCTTGTTTTTAAAGTATGAATTCCAAATTATAATAAAAAATACTCCAAATGTATTCTTAATTTAATTTTACTGTCAGCATGGCAGGAGTATTAATTAAATATTTTTAACATGCTTAGAGATAAAAATTGTTTTTCTCATATAAGCTTTGAACTTAACACTTTTAACAAGATCGCAACCTATGAAGTGATAATATTAATTACAATAGCATTTCATGTAATTTATATACAGAATGTCCCAAGTTTAACCGATTTTCATCTATTTTAGAAGAGATTTTTTAACAATTTTAGAGATGGTTTTTCCTTCGTAAAAATTAAACTATATTGTTTTTCTACTCTGACAACATTTTAAATATTAAATATTAGCCATCTTGATGATATAACAGAATCCAATTTAAATTCCGTTTGGAAAAGATGTATTTGAAGAATAGTTTATTTATGCTGTTAAAAAATGGTTTGCGATTAGCAATCGTTCATTTTTATTCATTTCTAATCAATAATGCTTTTATTAAGGAAAATTGATCCCAATTTGCTCAAGGAACTCACAGCTGACAAACTATGGTAATCTTGAGACGTACTGTATACATTTCAATGGATGTGCACAATTTATTATATATGAGCTATATTCGTTTTATATAATTCATCATAATTTAACATTAGAAAATATATTAAACAAAATTAAAAAAAATTTTAGGCGCGACGCATTATATAGCGATCTCTCATCTTCCAGCTAAATGAATACAAATTTAACATAACGACATAATCACAAAAATGTACATTATATTCACATATTCACTAATCCTATATTGAGGATATGGATGTATCACATTTAATTTATGATACTATTTTTCAGTCCAACGAGAGTTTGCGTTTTAAAATACTTAAAGCAAGATTACTGCAGTCTATGACGCATACAATTAGACTATACAAGATTATGTAACAAAATTAAAATCTGTGTTTTCTTCTCTATGTCAGTCACATCCAGAATTTGAAATTAGTACTATAATCAAGCGTTTTAACCCTATTGTAAGCACGCTTGAACCTTTTCGATCCATTCCTGCGCCGTGGCTGCGTCGGCAGCGCAGAAATTGTATGTTCGTCTGTTTGTACGAAGCTGTAAAGAAAATAATTTCATCATGCTTGCACAATACAGCAAAAATTTTATTTCAACAGTATTGTATACAAAAATGAATTAAATTCACCAAATTTAAAAAACAGCAAAAAGTCGGTAATATGAAAGTTTGCGTTTTAAACTTAATTTATTTGAAATTCTTACTTTTGAAAAATTAATCTTTCGAAAAATTCATCTTTTTTTATAAAACATTATATATTTAAACCGCGTGAATTTTTCTTTATCAAGTAAGATATGTACTTACATCAAAGAAGGATTTATCGTCCGTTTTCTTTGGTGGTCCGGGCATCGGCGCAGCTGGAGTAACAGATACCACTTCGGCCAAATCTGTAATATGTAATTTTGTTAATACACACTTCGTCTTAGTTTCAAACTTTTCTCTCGTATTATCTATATTTTTTTTGTTTGATTACATACCTATGTATCCTTTACAGTGCGAATCTTCCACTGCGTCGTAATATCTCAGTTGGTGTTTTATAGAATCTAGTACGAACCATCTTTGTTTCCAACCCTTTAATAGAGCTCCCCGTTTATAAAGATAGCCTTCGTGCGTTCTATTTTCTGCAACATTGCTCGAGAATTGTTCGTAATATTGCTGGGAAGAAGTTTGTATAGTCGTTACACCTACAAGAAAAAGCTCGTATCAATACAAAGTAGCAGAAATAGTCTGAAGATAATAGTTGCGTAGCAACTATGAAGATTATACGTGAGAGACGCTTAATTATCCATTCAGATTAATAAAATCAGCGCATACTTGAATTTACGCTTCCGTTATCGCCGCCACTTCTCGTAAGTGTGTGAGTCTGGAGATTATCCGTCACAGCCTTATATTTTGTGCAATTCTTTGGCACAGCATCCGCACATTTGTCGTGACACACGTGACCGCAATCGATGCATCTTAATCCAGCCTTTACAGGACCCCATAATACGCCAGAACACGCATCGCAATGGGTCGGTGTCGCGGAATCCAATCGTTCAAACCTTTGGCAAACGTTCGAATTCACGATATGTTCAATCAATTTGAGCGAATTGTATAAATCGACACTATACCTGTGTGGATGTGCATACACAGAACCTTCGTTTCCGGTAGTGTTTCCACCGGCAAGTTTGCCGCGCAATAACAGTTCTAAAGTAGAACGTTTATGAATCAATCGACCGTGGTACCGTACGAGTGCCGTACTGAACGATGCGTGTCGCTAAAAAAGAAAAAATTACAATTATATGATTTTATAATATCTAAAATTATGCCTAATATATTTGGACTGTAATAAAGTGTTTCAAGATATGTCTTTGACACATCGAAATAAATTCAATAAACATTTATATATTCTTTCTTAATCATTGTAACAAAGAGTTAATATAAAATAACATCCAGCAGCAATGTGTTATTTACCATTGTTTTTCAACAATAGTATTATATAGCAGAATTAGTAATTGCAAGCGAATTCTCGCGATTAGTATTTTCATAAATATGTAATAATTCGTAATCCTTCAAGGAAGCTTAATAAAAAATGTCTCAGTATTCCAAAGAAGAACATAATTCAGGAGTAAATGATATAATAGTATATATAATGTAAAGTATATTGAGTTTTTCTTGCGATGATGCTTGCAAGAATTAGACATAAAAATTTTTTTGTACAAATATTCAGTTTACGTACAGCAAGAGAGTCAGTATTTGGCAACTCGAGTTTATCCCAGAGTACTTTCCATTTTTGTGGTAAATGTCCCAATTCGGTCTCCAACTTGTGAATTTCTTCTAAAAGATGCGAGAATTGGTCGGGCACCATTGTGCTGACTCCGTCGTATCTAGAAAAGACAGTGATGAGTAACTTGGCGATTTTTTTTCATGAGCGTTGAATGAAAAAACACTTAAGTGATTACCCTTGAGTGACCACTTTACGATTGCTCTTAACCACGCCATCCGCAGCCTCGGCCTCTTCCTCCTGTTGAGAATCCTGCTGCAGCACTTCCAGATCATACGCTGGACCGTGTGCCAGTTCTTCTTCCAGATAAAATTGCCAGATATCAAGGCTCGGTAGATGCGAGACTGGTCGCAGAATAGGATTCTCCGTATTTGGTGTGTACATAAAATTGTAAAACAACGGACATCTCGCGTGTTGCTTCTCTATGTAATCGAATATACTTTGCCCGAGATTGCAGCCAGTGTTTGTTCCCGCTAGTCTACCGCCAGGATAGATCGTGTCGTCGTCGCTACCGGTGTCCACGCCCTTGTGATGGCTCGTTAAAGAACCTCTTTTATCTTCGATAGCAGTAATACCGCACTCTACTCTGTCAAACTCGCAGTCCAACAGAAATGTACGAAAGCGGCAGGACACCGAGTGGTAAGCTAAGAACTTTAAATAGTACTCGTTGAATTCGAAAGCCAGGGGAAATTGTTTTTGTATCTGATGCACTATGTCGAGGAACTGTAGGAACGTAGGTGTAAAGTTTGTCGTTTGCGAATTCGCGGCGAGATTGCTCCTGTGGCCGAATCTGTGCCCAAATCCAAGCCATTCCTTCTCAATCAAGGTCCTGAAGCCGTCGATCGTTCGGTAATGCGGATCGAGACACACCTGCGCTATGGAGCATACGGTAGTCGTAGTATCCCAACCATCTTCCAAGCAAACAGCCACCGACGAGCCCTGCATATCCATGAGGTCTATTACCGCTCCCGCTAATTGCATCAGGCTCTGCAGTTGCTGTAACCATTCCGAGCTCTCAATAAGTCTGTAGAAACTCTGATCGGGTTCCACATTTGGCGAACTAGGCACGCACGCTCGCATCAGCTTCTTAAATGCAGCTTTCGTGTGTCTCACGTCGTAATATTCTACCGGAATAAAGTCTGTCTTGGGGGTGGATTCTGCCTTTACGCCTTTCATGTGCGCCTTTTCGCCCAGGATGTAGAGAGCAGCGCGTTGAAACGTGTGAACGCATTCCGTGCCGCTGTCGGAATCCGCGGAATGTCTGACAGTTCCGCGCTGATGATGAACGGAAGTTAAGGAAGCCTGCGAATTGTGTCTCTTGTCTTTCAGAGAACCCCATCGACCGAAATTCTTGGGACCTTTGCCACCAGACGAACTGAGAGTGCCGAGGGGTTTGTTAAATGGATTGCGGCGCGATTGTTCAGGCGTAGCGTTACGATCTTCTGCCGCCAGTAATAGCGAATCTATACTTAGAGAGCTGTCGGACATACCCCAAGCGGAACCTTGTCGCAATACAGAGAGCGGTGTCGCGGCAACGAGTGCCATCATATATTTCTCCTGTTCCAGAGAGGAGGTGGTCTCCGAGGACGTGGTCTTTAGATTACTGCCAGAGGTCGGATGGGCTTTCAGCATACCCATTACGCCTTTTCCGTGATAACCCGCGCCCCTAATTAGCAACGCCTTTGTTCGCGGATGTCTCCAAGTGACAACCGGCATTCTACTGTGACGATGAAGCCTGCAGAATCGCCGAATGCTCTCGTCTGACACAGAAGTAGGCACAATCAGGAGCGCAGGATAGCTTCGGCAAATCATGTAAGCGCAGTTCACCGAGGTCAGTCGGAAGGGTTCGTTGCGACGATTGTTATGCGGTCCGTTTAAATAGAGACCCAGTCGGTACCAGTCCCTGACGTAGCTACGTTCAGACAAACGTTCAAGGGTCTTTGCGTCGGTCGGCGGTTGCGTCACCACGCCGGGCATCTCAAAATCATCTACGCTAAGATCGTCATCGTGACTGAGATCGTTGCTGTCGGTCATCGGTAGACTCATCCGACCGGGCGATGTCATGTACTTGTTGTTGCTATTAATGAGATTCATATTCGGCAGCACATACTTTTGCCGCTTGGACGATTGTTTTGGCTTAAAACCGGCCTTTCGCGCGGTCTTCAATAGCGTTTTTTTGGCGAAACCCTTTAGGGTAGCGTTTTTTTCCTTGCCCTTGTGATGTGCCGTTTGCGTGACCAAGACTTGACCATTGAACGCGAAATGATGGAAAATGTGCGGCGGATATCTAGCTTTGTGCACTAATTTCCTCAGTGTGTCGATATTTTCGGGTGTAACCTCCTCATCAAAGGCCAATTTTATCAATTGGAACGTGCAGGAACGTAACTGCAGACCCTCCTGAAGGCATTGATCCAAGTGCGCTAGATGTTGCACAGCGACACGCTTCTCCTTGGTCAAAGACGTCACGGGGAAAGCACGGACGACCAATTGCTCGCAGGCAAACGGATCGCACGGTATACCCTTAAACACTATCCTGTAATTCGTAAGGAAGATTGCACCCTCGGCTGGCAAGAGAGGCGGTATCTTGGGTAATCCCGAGGAACTCTCCTCCCTGCCATCCGGCAGCAGATAAACGCGCAAGCCGTCCATTATTACCTCCTCACCAGGTAACATATTTGGTGTCAGGATCTTCGGTTTTTGTATCGGTGGTAATCTCTTGCTTTCCCTGTGGACTGCCTCGAGCGTTTCGATGTGCATATGAACAACACCCGGGACCATCTGATGTAGGCAACGTACATGCTCGGCGCTGACGCCGCCCTCGGTGCATACACGATCGACGAATCGTGAAACCATCCGAATGACGGCACTGCCGGTTTCACCTGGGTCGGTCTCCTCGAATCCGGATTCGGCATCGCCGCTGTCGCTCGCCATGCTATTCGTGATGCTATTACTGGCGCGTTCCTCATCGTAGATATGATCCTGGCGATGCGTTTTCGAACCGATATCTAACGGTACTAGTAGATAGACCATCCTGTTGGCATAATGAATGGCCTGGCTGTACATAGTACTCTCCTCGCTATTCACGAGTTCTTTCTGCTTCTCGGGATCGATGGACAGCCAAATCCGCATCTGATCCGCGGCTATCTCCAACGCCGACGGTTCCTGAGCCTGGTAGATGGAATATCGATCGCGATACGGAAACTCTTTACCATCCCGGGGGCTGATAGGACTCAGAATACCATCGTTTATAAGCCTGGGTGGCGAATTGTCACCCGGTAGATACAAGCGTTTGACGTCTTTCTGTACATCTAGATAGAATGCATCTTCCCAAAACTGTTGATTCTGCCATACCGGATGCTCCTGGATGCAGGTGTACGCGAATTGAATTACGCCAGTGCATAACTTCCTGCAGAACGCGGTGGCGAGCGGCAGTAGCGCAGCAGCGACTCCGTGCTCATCCATCGACGAGTCATCTTGCAGCGCACAATTCATCAGACGTACCACTAGATCGAATTGTTGATGTTCTAGCATAGCCTTGTTTCCGACTACGTGTTGCGACAACTCCATGCAGAGCGCCAACCGAGCCGCTTTGCTTTTCAAAGCTCGCAAGACGGCTGGAAACGTTTTGCGAGCGTCCGAGATCTTATTTTCGAATATACAGTTGATGCAATTGCGTAATACTTCTAGCCTACGAGCCGAGTTGCTAACCAGATGTCTAGTGTCATGAACGAATGAAATGTGCGGACCCATAGGCACGATGCGAGGTTGAATTGGCCGCAAGGATGATAATCTGACTTTGAGATTATTCTTTGCAAGACCCTCGTCAATGATCGCTTGAACCTGTTCCGGATTGATACGTGGCAAGAGAGGCTGGTGAATCCTCGCAAACGCGCCCTCGGGTGGCTTCAGGATCTTCTGCACGTATGGCTGAGGATTCGGGTTTTCGTTCAAATATAACTGTTGCGCTAATTCTTGGATATGCGTCAAGATAACTCGATAATCCTGCGCTTCCTGCTTCAGCTGATCACTCAAATTACTGTACAATTCGTCCCACACGTCGCAAGGTCTCCACGGTGGACCTCTTTCTGCGATAAAAGACGTAAAAAACATGCAATCCAGAACTCTTGTGGTAAAGTCGCAGTCCGTTAAACCCCTCTCTCCCAGAAACGCGGCTTTGTGAAAAGTGATAACAGGTTTCGGATGTATTCGTATCAATGTCAGACAGCTTCGGTATCCTTGCAACAATTGAGCAAAGGTTCTCATAAATACTGCTCTGAGTTCTTTGTCGAGCATGGGAGAATGCGGAGCCCTAGTGGCGAGCGGAGGAAATGCGTAATCCGCGCATGTCAATTCTGGCTGCAATACAAGAGATAACGCGTCCTGCGTCTGCGAGAGTAACGGTTCCGGTAGTAAAGCAAGCGAAACACCATCCGGAACTGTTAAGGAACCTCCGTCCAGATCGGCGACTATTACATCCATCTGTGAACATGAAGATTGTAATGAGCGTAAATAAATTAGACTAATGGTTTCTCGAAGTTAAATAAAAATTGGTCTTACAAGTTCTGCGACTTCGTGTTTTAACGAACTGTGTACACCCATAATGAATGGCGTCGGAGTGCTGAGTATTTCGACTAAAGCCGCTGGTAATAGAGGAATGTAAACATGTGAATATCTGAATGGATACATCAATGCTGTCAGGGCACGACACCCTTCGGTCAGTCGAGAATAACTGGCAGAATGGAAAAGTATCTTATGTTCTGTCATGACTGCACAAAATAATACTAACACATTGCGAATACCTAAAAATAATATTACGTATCAACTAGTAACATAACATATATCGACAGTTATTGTATAAATCGTTGCAAATTGTATGCTTCATCATTATAACGTTCTTACCTAGTTGCTGAAATAATAAATTTACACTAGTATGAGTTATAGGAAGAGAAGGACTAATTGGTGGTTGAAGTGCCTGACGATCCCCTGCTCCGATGCTGAATCGTACTTGTGGCCCACCAGCAGGAGGTACTTGAATACATCCTAATATGTTTCCGACTAACGTCTCTAACGGTATACCAAGATTTTCCACATACACCGTGTATATAATACCAAGACAGTTCTACAAGAGTAATATTGCATTATTAATAAACAGATGCAACGCATGGTTGATGGTATTAATTATATTAAATATGTAATTAAATATTCACATACTCTAAATGTTTCTATGTAATCGAGTCTGGAAACCAGCACCAGACATTTAGGTGCGTACATAATGCTATGATGTGCAATGGCAGGTATTGCCCTGACCAAGGGACGACTATCTCCATCTACGGGATCCTCTTCCTCGTCTACAGGTTTGCTTGGCACGATCGATATCGTTTCGTTGAAGCACATGCAAGCACAGTAATGTCGATTTGCATCGATATCTGTCAATATCGAAACAAAGAAACGTGGTTCTTGCCTCTCTGTTGATAAGGCCCATCCTTGTGGTTGACAAAACTATATAAGACAGTATGTGTATATATATAAATAAGATGGCGATAACAAGTATCTTTGAAAAAAATAGTTTTACCCATTCTATTCCTTCGATGAAAGGAGTATCTGGCCAATCTTTCTCTGGGAATCGTTGTAATATAACTCCACTACTTACACCACCCCCTATAATCGCAATATATAAATAGATGCACATATTACCTCTTTGTTGAAGCTAGTTAGTGCAACAGCAATACTGGAGCAACCAAGAATTTGTATAGAAGGTTACAATATTACTATATCTATATCTATATACTATATCTGTTATTTTCAATAGCACCCTGCTTAATTTTTCTTTCTTTCTCGCCAATGCCACACGTCATGATTCATTTTAATGGAGATAATAAAACAAAGTTGAATTTAAAAAATATTGAGCAGAAAGAAAAAAATGCCGAATGCAAGCCTTGAGGCAAATAAACGATGAATGTCAAGTGCAACCTCGACAATGACTCACTTTCTTTCTCGTGATCGTAGCCGACCACTACAAAGTAGTCGGCTAACCGAGACATCTCGGTGTATTCGTGGGGCTGAGTGGGGGTGGTTGCGCTCAACATCCCACGTCGTGTTCGTTACACGTGATTTCATGGACAGTGGCCTGCCTCGTCGTGCGGCACAGCGACTCGGCTACCTTGCGTCAAACGTGGGGAAAGCACGGATGCACCGACGCGCGTCAACGCGGGGATCGATTTGAAAATGTCGCGAACATAGCTCTCTCGCGATTGTTCCACGATATGATTTTTTTTGCTCTACTAACGCGCGAAAACGTCAAGCCGTGTAATTACGGAAGCAACGCCGAGATCTCGCGCATCCGCGTTAAAGAGGAAAAAAAAAAGATACACGAGCGAGGAAGTTTCGCGTGTACGAACCCTTTGCGATCGTCGCGCGCGCCTCAAACGTCTTTTAACGCAACATTGTGTCGCTACTGCTGCGTTTCGCTATGTCCCGCGGACCCGCCGAATAACGATGCCACACCCCGAAACCTCAATCCATAACCTGGCAAACTCAATCACCACATTGAGTGTTTGTTGAATTCGCGTACGGGCCTGTACTACGGGCCGAAACATCCCACGATTACGCGAAACGAAGATGAGAGCGCATCGCCGCTATTCGGACGTTCGGCTTGTTTTTTTGAAACTTTTTTGGGGAGTTTTGGAACGCATCGATATTTTCAAAGCGAAATTTGTTCACGGACTTTCGTTGTTCGAGCGGCAGTCGCAATTTTTTATATATTCTTGTTCATTTTTTATTTTACATACTCATTGAAGAAAATTGAGATTAGATCCTGCGAATTTACAATTAACAAAACATATATTTGAATATTTATATACGAGTGATCGATTCTAAGGCCCTTCGCACAATAGAGGAATATTAGATATTAGGAATAGGAATTAAAATTTTTGAATCAGTTTTCTCAATGGGTGCATCCAGATGCACAAGCGCTCAGTGAGCGGTTGTGCATCTGGATGCACCTAATAAATATTGAACGTAAGGTCCTATCCAGACAAAGTTGTATAATCGCATAAACATGTGCATAAAGAAATTGATTGGTTCATAAGCAAATGCATAAGGAAATAGACCAATCAACTTCCTTATGCATATGTTTATATTGCGATTATGCAAGTTTGTCTGGATAGGCCCTAAAGCCCGTATCAGACTATGGATTAGGATTGGATTGGAATTTGACCAATCAATGCAAAGTTAACTGAACTTGTTATTGGTTTTCTTTCTTCCGATTGGTCAAATTCCAATCCAATCCCAATCCCAATCCATAGTCTGATACGGGCTTTTCTCTTTCATATCTAGAAAAATATACCTATCAGAATCTTAATATAAATAATAATACTTTATTACTTGTGTGTTTTAATTTAGTCAAATAATATTTTATGATTATTCTATGTAATTGATTTATGCATTATAATCC
>NJRQ01002084.1:5513-17988 GCA_003063805.1 Aphaenogaster ashmeadi | reverse complement strand
GTGCCGACTTGTGTCACTAAATGGAAAGCACCCTATAGCTTTTCAACACACCAGAATTATCTGGGCGTAATTCCTGAACGCACCCCTGAATGCGGCCATTGGGTGCATCCAGGAGCACAACCGCTCACTGAGCGCTCAGTGAGCGGTTGTGCATCTGGATGCACCCATTGTCTGCGTTCAGCAAAAAAGCAGTTTTGCAACTGTTGAGAGAAAAGTCCCTAGCGTCATTTTCTTCTCTTCCGGAAGTTACGGATTGTGCGATGGCTTCTGCGCGCAAGAGACGAAACCGTCGCGCGGGCCGCGGCAGGAAGGAAACCACACAATCAACCGTTCGCTCTTACGGAAAAACGGTGAGTTGATTGGTCGCCATTTGCTCGCTTGCCGTGTGCAGCGTTCGGTATACATACGTATACGCACCAATACGCACGCGTATGCATTGGTATGCACGCGTATCCGACGGACTCTACTTTGTAGCGGCGTAAAAACAAAGGTAGGAAAAGGTTAAAGAAGCGTAAATCGTTCAATCTGCTTCGCGCGCGGATTATACCGAGGATGGAAAACAGTGGCGAGAGCGGAGATGACGGTCCTCTGGGATCGACATTCTTGGGCGGTAACACCGTCGCGACGTCCTACATCGGCGTACAATCGGATGACATGGAAGGTAGGTTAGCGTTCCCACGAGCGCCAATATCAAGAACAATAAAGTGGCAGAGATGCACGAGTTTCGCTGAATATTATCTGAATTCTCGTATCTTTGATTCATTTACATTAAATTAGATCAAGTTAACTCTTGCAGGGAAAGGGGATGCAGGTATATAGCTCCTCGGACTACTGTGTGTTTACACTACAGTTTGCCCTCGTGCGTCTTGATCAGTGTTATTTTTATGTTTATCGCCATATTTTCGCCATTGTAATCTTGAATCTTTGCGTAATTTTGTATTATCGAAATACGAAGATGTAGAAACATATCAACTCAATGTATTTACGAAAAGATTGATATTTGTATTTAGACAGTATATTTACATAGGTAACTCCCTTGGAGGTCGTCGCGAATCAGATTACAAGTCAAATTCCTTGGGTAGTAAGACAATGTATAAACTTTAACAAATGCTTGTTTCAACAGACGACCCCGAGAACACTGACGACTCCAATCACGGCGGAGGGGATCCTTTGCAGAGCCCCGGGGTTTCCACTGGCGGTGGACCGCTTCGCGAGCAGGATCGCTTCTTGCCGATAGCGAATGTTGCCAAGATCATGAAGAGAGCCATTCCAGAGGCTGGCAAGATTGCCAAAGATGCTCGTGAGTGTGTTCAGGAGTGCGTGTCAGAGTTCATCTCATTTATCACGTCGGAAGCGAGCGACAGGTGTCACATGGAGAAGCGTAAAACTATCAATGGTGAAGACATTCTGTTTGCCATGACTACGCTCGGCTTTGACAATTATGTCGAGCCTCTGAAAGTGTACCTGCAGAAATATCGTGAGGCGACAAAGGGCGACAATCCTCCCAATACTGGAGCGGCCACTGGCAATGGGAAAACAGAGCCGCAGAACATGTACGAGGATCAGTTATTTGCTATTACCGCGACGGCGGCCAGCGTAACCACTTCCGACTCATCTGTCATCTACAGTTACGCGTCGAACGAGCAGATGCAGTTTCAACTTTCCTGATCATTGGGAGTTAAAGTGATATTGATATAAATATTATCTTATTTGTTCCGAGACACACTGTGTGAGAGATCTGTGAAATATGGGCATGAAGACGATGGCGTACAGATCCAATCACGTGAAAAAGAACGATTTTTGCCTAGCAATATGCGTAGCAATGTATCTTAAGTTTTAACATTAAGATCATGATCATTACAAGATTCGGTCGAGACAAAGTATCAGAGGGTAAAGTAACTTTAATCTTTGTAAAGAAGCAACTTGTAAGCGTGAGCGTAAATAAAACCAGGAGACTTCGCGAATGAGACCCGGTCGACGTGGTTGGTGGTTTCCTTTACTTTCTCGAATACAACAAGGATAGAAAAACGTAGCCGATTCCTTTATTCTTCTATTGTTTAAGCTCTAAGACGCATTTTAGACTACTTTTTAGGCTGCGAGAGCTCGCGGTTCAGGCCGCAACGGAAACTAGGGTCGAGTAACTCGGGCGTGAACCGGCAGTAAATCGGCGTATGGTATATAGAATTCATTCGTAGAAAATATTCGTCGTGCGCAATCACGTTGCCCTTCACTCCGGTAATTGGGCAGGTGAGAGCAGGAGCTCGTGTCCCTTCGTCGCCGGCGACACGGAGCGGCTCGTTGGCGCGACCGGTCGTTCCCGTTCCTGTTGCGTCGATGGCGGCAACAGCGAGGCGGTCGATAACGTTCCTGGTCCCGGTCGCGTGTCCGCTTTCCTCGCCTTCTCCTTGTGCGAGGGTACTTGACAGAATCGCCAGCGACACTGGCCGCAGCGGCACAGGCAGAGACACAGCAACACGCGGAACAGGCAGCACAGCAAACCGGCGCACAGTAACGATGGACCGACCAGCCTCAGCTGCGGGCTCAGGAAGCCCTTCTCCCCGGTACCGACGAACGAGATAACTAAACCGAGCGCGGTGGTCCCCAAACCCACGTAAAGCACGGTGTTGACCGCCGCGCTGACCTCGCCCCGCTGGCGAATGGCGTTACTACTGTCATCTTCGTCGTCGTCCTCGCCGCTGCTTCCGTAGCAGTAACTGGCATCTCTTATCTGGAGCACAAGATTCCGTAAAACACCTTCATGTTCTTAATATAATTAATATCATAAGCGACATCCTTTTTTTTCTTCTCTCCTTCCTCTCTAACATTGTATCAGTTTCTGTAAAAGTTACCCTGTTTCTCTTCATCCATCGCCGATGTGCTTCGCACTGCTTCGTTCTGTAGCCATCCCCGCGACATCCGGGCGACGTAGGAGATAAGGGAAGGGGCGAAGGTCTGTTGCATCCTTGCCACGCTGCTTTGCCGCCAGGTCCCTGACCGCCGCACTGAAATACGTAACTCTCAGGCATATCGTTATGAGTAAACTGTTTAAGGCCAATGTGAATCGCATGATCTTCCGTTAATGTAATATACTCAATGCATCGAGTCGGCATGTTCCTTTAGTTGATCATCTTTAATTTATTGTATCTCGCAACTACTCTGTATTCTGCCACAAAATTCCGTGAGAATATTCACAACATCCTAGATAGGTAATAGACACGTGTAAGATATTTTATTCTTTTTGTAGCTTCTTGGAACGTTGACATGCGCCTTACGTGAATGTGAACGGAATATTAAATTATTTCACAGTAAGAGATGATATAGCAGAAGGATGCGTGATCTACCTAAAGAGCGATTGATACGTTCATTAAGGGGGGCATCAACCTAAGAGCTGTAGAAAATGTATATTGTGTTCATTGTTCCGTTGCGTCGGGAATAAGAGACGAAAAATTTGATAAAAATGGGGTTTGAAAGGTACAAATTCTCGCTTTATTAAAAAATTTTTTTTTTATTTATCACAAAAATTGAGTCCTCTGTGTACACTGAAATAAAGCTTTGCAAAAAGCGATTTCGAAAACGGTGACCAAGTTTGTAGCCAAACTGGGAAGGACTTTTTAGAATGGTTATTGTATCGTTTATGCTTCTATGGAAGGAATTTCTGATCCGACCTTTTGTTTTTAAGAAAGTGATGAAAACTCCGGAAAAACACGAAAATGGGTATGAAATGAATAAAAAAGTTCGTAACTCAACCAAATTTCAGTTCATCGAAAATCTGTTCCATAAAAACGATACATTGACCATTCTAAAAAGTCCTTGTTTTTATTTTTCAGACATTCCGTTTGGCTATAAGCTTGGGTCACCGTTTTCGAAATCGCTTTTTGCAAAGCTTCATTTCAGCGTGCACAGAGGACTCAATTTTTGTGATAAATGTAAAAAAAATTTCGTTTAAATAAAGCAAAAATTTGTACCTTTCAAACCCTACCTTTATCAATTTTTTTCGTCTCTTATTCTCGACGCAATGGAACATTGAACACAATATACATTTTCTACAGCTCTTAGATTGGTGCCCCCCCTTAAGTTTGCGAGATTGCTTGCGATTTCGTCATAATAGCCCGAAGGAATATCGATCGATGAAGTATGCGCATACGCGATCTCGTGGAACTTCCACGTCGGTCCTTGTTCATAATGAGTTCGGTTCTAGGTATCGTTACTCGGAAGAAATGCGCGACGTCGCGATACTAATTTACGGCGTTCACGCGAAGGGATCAAGATCGCTTTTCGACGGCCGTGAACTCTTGATACTTACCCCGTACACGTAAGATCGTGGGGGATATCGTGGTAGCGGCGGAATGAGTCTGGTGGCGAAATTGGAAGGTAATTCTCTAAAATTCACCGCCTTACCCCCCCGTACCCGATGTTTTTCTCGTCTAATTAATAGAGCAGCCTGCATCCCGCTTATTCATTTGCGTACACTATCGATTGAGATCTCAGCCCCCTGTGATCGCCCGGTTTTTCTCTTTCTTTTTTCTTTCCTTATCCTTTCCTTTCCCCCGATATGATGCGAAGAGCCCAGTCTCGAGTCCACCTCAAAGTTCCATCACCGATCGCGATCGATACCGATCTAATGTCGCGCTACCCGCCATCGGCATCGATCGCTTGCTCGTTCTCGTCGATGATAATCGTGGGAGGCATATTTCACGCTATACTGAAATTACATTACGAGCCTTTAGCCGACCTGGGGGCCTGGGAGATATTCGGGCATGGAGAATCTGTCGCCTCTCTTACGCCGCTCGACGGGTTTATCGCGTGTTATACGCCACCAGACAGCCGATCGATGCTATTTGCTATATAACGTTGTACGAGGTGCCGGCAAAAGAGATGTGGTGCAATCAGAGGGAGCATATATGCTTTGAGTGAGGGTGAGAGTCGCGCTAAAGCGATAGAGAAGTGAGCTCGTAATTCTCGTTAATCTAATTCGTCAATGATCGCATTCAGCAGAGACGGCGGTATAACGTAATCGAATTCTCGGTCGATGCGCATCCAGACATGAAACCGAAACGGAAAAGTTTAAGAATAAACTCCAATCTCAAAATTTGTGGCAATAAAGAAACGCTGTCTATCTAAAGACTTTTATTATTTTAATTTTGATAATTGATATGATAGCAGAGTCTACAGACTCTGAGAATTTGAAAAAGGAGATGTACTGAAAAAAAATGAGACAAATATAATGGATGTTGTAACGGTATCTAAAATATATCATAATTTTTTGTTACTTGCGACAGCATCAGACAAACCGGATACTCGACAGTCTTCTCTGCCTAATGCGCGCATTGCGGGGGACGCATTTATCTCGCTTTGCATGATTTCTGTGATAAGTACTATACGTAAGAAGGTGGAAAGTCGTGATGGCGACTCGGGCGAGATATAGAGAAAGAGAGAGCGGCTAAGGAACAGCGTGAGCCCGAAAGAGGCTGGATATGAGAAGAGAGTGCCCGATGATGTTACCCACCTGTAGCTCCGAAGTAGGAGGCGAGACTCGGAGATCGAGGATCGAGGGTGGCGGGAAGGGAAAGTTGCTGGACTTGTTGGCCGGGAAGGTGGTGGCGGATGCCGAGGACTCGAGGGAGAGCGGGGGCGGCGAGATCGGGAACTGGATCGGCGAAACCGGAGGGACCTGCTGGGACTTGTGATGGTCGACGTGACGGCGCCGATCGTCGATAACCGGGTGGAACGCGGCGGACGACGACGACGTCGAGGTCAGCGCCTGGTGTTGCTGTTGCGCTTGCGAGACTTGCGGTGCTGATGCGACTTGATGTGGACGGGCGGCGAGCTTGGTCGGGTGATGATGATGATGGTGGTGCTGATGGTACTGGTACTGGTGGTGATGCTGGTGCTGGTGCTGGTGCTGGTGCTGGTGCTGGTGCTGATGTTGGTGCTGGTGGTGCTGGTAGTGCTGCTGGTGATGACGCGCGCCAGGGGGTAAGCCGGTCTTCAATCTTGGTGGGATGACATTGGCCGCCTGCTTGTTGAGCTGCAGCCGCTTCTGCTTCCTCCGGTTGGCGATGCTCGCACCACCCGCCGCGGCATACATCGCTTCGCGGGTTGCCGGGTCGCTTCCTCACTTCCCGTCTCAAGGCGGCTCTGTATTCGGGGCAGCCCCCGTTTCCCGTTACGAGTTACGTCGCATTCCACCGATGATCGGTCCTTGCCATGGCGTGTGTTTCTCGCACCCTCGTTCTATCCCGGAGGGAATATCACTCCCTTTCCCTTTTCTTTGTTTTTCTCTCACTCTTTCCCTTGCCCCTCTGGAAAGGCAAGAAACGTGACGGTGCTCCGCCCGTCTTATGGCGCCCGTCGTTTCGATCTACATCTCTAAATCGCTACGTGACAAGCATGATTAAAAGCGATCCACTTTACGTTGGATCAAATCACCGCTAATCGGCGAACGCGTAACGCATTATTAACTTGACGATTCATGTACGCACATGGATGTAAGTTATCACGATCGTCTTCCACGTGCGTAGCGAATTCCAAAAGGAGGAATGTTTATTCCTCCGATTCAACCGATTTGCAAAGCTCCGAATCAAACAGTATACCAGATCTATTCTTCTTTTTAGTTATCGTTACTTATATTGCATCGTCTGCATTTAAAGCGAAATAAGTACATATTTAGGCGTCAGAATGGAGAAAAGGGAAGCGAAAAATTATAGAAATCGAGTCGTAAAATTCAAGCATTATACAGGGTGTTTCTAAATAAGTACGAAAAATTTTAGGAGATGATTCTTTGTCGAAAATTAAGGGGGGTTTTTCATATAAACATATACTCCTATATCCCTCCCTGAGGAGTTACACTCCTCCAAAGGGGGAGGTGAAAATTAGGTTTTTATTTTTTTTCTCAAATTTTGGACAAGTTAAAAAAATGAAATTTAGTGGCTATTTTTTACTAATATAAAAAGGTAAGTACTTATTAATATTTTTTTAAGGGGATGAAACTAACAACCCCTATTCAATTTTTTATTACAACTTTTTAACGGACCGGAATGTAATCATCTAAAAATATGCATTAGAAAGCTTGATTCCTTTAGAAATTTTTTATTTCTTCTATTTTTTTCGTAAAATCAATAGTTTTCAAGAAAAAATACATTATTATGCACAGCGCCGTGCTAAATGACATAGGTTTCGAGTTGTGAGAAGTTGAATTTTAGGCCGGTATTCATAGTCCGTTCTTATTTCAAGACCGTCTTAAGTAACATCTTGAGACGCTAATATGGCTTTGTGATTGATTTATGACATTTTAAGATTATACTTAAGATGGTCTTAAATATAAGAACGGACTATGAATACCAGCCTTAGAATAAAATAAAAAAGCGAGTAAAACAAAATTATAGTAAATATTGAAAAAATGGAACACAATATTTAGAAACACCCTGTATATTACAGATATTGCAATCAGTTACAATTATTCTTACGTCACACAATTTGTTAAATATTTTTGTAATTTTAACACGTCATTTAATTCTTTTTAAGTTAAAAAGATAAAATTAAGATAAAATTGAAAAATTAATGTGCCAAAATAATCTAATTAAAATCTGTCTTTCTTGATTCAAATAAGATTAAGATTATTAATTATATAGTTAATTAACATGCAATACTTATATATTGCTTTGTATAGAATGTTATATAGAGCACTTCGGTTAGGCGTTCGCTGAATATCCAAAAAGGAAATATAAAGTTATGTTTTATGTTTAATTTACATCTAATTTGCCTACAGTGTTCAGCATAACATAAGAAAATTCTATATACATAATAAAATATATATTGAGGAAGGAATTTTTCATGAAATTGCAAACATCTTTCCCCATTTCATAAATTTTCATATAATTTTGCAATAATATGAAATAATATTGTATAAATTAATATCTTTTTGACTAAATTTGAGTAAATATATGTATATAATTATATAATATTTTCTAATATGTAAAATTATTTTGCATACAATATTAATTTAAAGTATTTTGAAACTCGATTTGAGTATAATATCTAATATGATTTACTGTAGTATCACATGCGAATCGTAAAGAGCGATTCTTCAGAATAATTTTGCATTAATAAATGGCAATCCTGCAAAGCAATTTGAATGCTTTTACCTTATCGAAGCAAAAATTATTTCTTAAATTTGCTTTTAATATATATAAAATATATGTTTAAATATATTGATTTATTTTTAAGATTTAGATAACATACGAATTGATTAATACATACAATAAAATATATCTGACTTATTCAGCTTACTCAGAAGTATTTAATTTTAATTATGTGTGGGGGAAACACGTTTACAATATTCTTTAAGCATAGTTAAAGTTATTGTGATAATTCACAGTCGTCACACCATACCATTAATTATTTACAATATTCAAAAATGTGTTAAAAGCAATTTTTATTTATGCATATGTACACACATTCATATCAAAAGTGACTACACACCGCAAACGCCCATTGCGAAGAAAAAGCAATGAAAAAAGAATTAGTGAAATAAATTGTAGGTCACGTGCAAAATATGCGAATTTCTTTTTATCGATTATTGCGATTGTTTATGATTAATTTCAACAATGTCTGTTAGCTTCAAAAATAATTAAATTAATTTTTTGTCTCTTTTTATTTCTAGAAATAATTCTTTTTAGACAAAAAACCGGTTATATTATCACAATTTAGACTAATTAGTTTATTAATCGATATTAATAAACTCAATCATTAAAAAGCCAACAATTGTTTGAACTTTTAATTTCGATTTACCTAAGTCTTTGCAGTTACTGAATTTAATAGAATTCGGTTGCACTAATACTCCAAATTAATTAATTTTCTATTAATTTTAATATGGAATTTTTAATAACTTAAAAACAGAGGGAGGAAAATGAAGTTAATACGAATTCAAGTGCGATTAATTATTCCTCTCCTACAAGCAGATGTAGAAAGAGGCAAATAATTAATACACTTCTGTCTTTTTTTCTTGAATTCCAATGCTAATGGCGCAGTTGAAGTTAAACTAATTTTGTGAAATAGGCCACAAATTATTCACATGAGAAATCAGTTGCTATACCCGAAGATTCGGATCGTTCCCCAAGAAAGTCGTCCACGGTGGTTAAAAATGCATGACGAGCGAGTTGGATGACAAGCGCTAGTCGTTGGTGCCTAGCGGATAAGCAGCATGCATAGCGATATGTGCGTGCATGAAGGTATAGACAGGGAGATATTCAACGTGTTGGTCCGTGGACAATCGCGGTACCAAGGTCCACGGCAGAACACGACACGCAAGAGGCACCAAGAAGAAGAAGAAGAAGAAGAGTGTTATCATCTACTCGTGATAAATAGAAAATTACAGGCTGGCTGGTGGCCCCCGGGCACGTCATGTAATTCTCTGTCTTGCATCGTTCTCTCGCAACAGCAATGAAAATTTCTTTTTCTTTTTTTTAGGTGAACATTGGAGGAGTCTAGGGACAACGAGGACAACAACGACGAGACAACGAAAAGGCTATAACGCTCGAGTACATCTTTCTCTCTTTTTTTTTTTTTTTTTAATTCGATCGCTAACGACCGCTGCAGCAGCGAACGGCGGCAGCAACAGCAATAAGTATATAGCAAACAAAAAAGAAGAAACAGGCATCAAGCCAGCCAACAACATCAAAAACGACTGCGCGTACCAACAATTCGAGAGAGACAAAGAGAGAGAGGTATCGTCACCGTGTTCAACCCCCTTTTCTCCCTTTCTCTCTCTCTCCCTCCCTCTGCCTTTCTGCCTCGTTTCCTCGACTCGTTCACGATAAACAGTGATACATCGACATTTTGTGTCACCCCCGGTTGCTCGCGAGGGTTCCCTCTTTTGCGCGCTGCCCTTGTCCGTTCGCGCCACTCTTGCCACGGGCGATTTGGTACGGACGACGACGATAACGCGACGCGGTTCAACGAATGGCGCGTCTCACTCGATCGCCAACAAGGCGCACGAAGCCTCCATCGCCCTCCTCGCGAATGTAGACGCACCCGTCACCCCCGAGCGTGCGTGCGACCACCCACGACCACCGACTGATGGCCGAGCAGCCGCAGACAGCCGCACCGCACGCGCCTCTACCCTCTTTCTCTTTTTCTCTCTCTTTCTCTCCGCTTCTCTCTGTCTCTCTCACTTCCTCTATTTCATCCCTTCTATCATCGGCAGCCGCGCGCGCAGGAGGAACCTCGCGCAGGGTTGAATCTAGGCGGGGATGCGAACATAACAGCAGCTGACCTGTCACTTTCACCGCACTCACACGGAAGTGTCGCATTCGCAAAAAAAAGGGTGAAACGTGATCTGACCATGATTGCGAAAAGGATTCAGTTGAGCTAAGATCAAAGATAATTATTGATGAGAAACAGAACTTGTATAAAAGAATTTTTAATAAAGAATTTTAATAATATGCTCATACTAAAGAAATTTTATACATATGTTTATTTGGACTGCAGAGAGATGTTATAATTATTATAAAATACTATTCGTACAAACTAGAAAGAAGAGATTATTCGTTGTGTCGGGAAAAAGATGTTACGCCAGCAATAATAAGTTGCGCTTTGCGTTTGTATAGCAATTTGTATATTTATTATACTTATTTTACAAATTTCGCGAATGATACAAAGGCGAGGGGGTATTGTTGAACGGCGCGCGTGTGCGAAAACGCCGAAGTCGAATTCTAGGGCAACCTGCTTTGGAGGGCGCCTATCCGCCACCCCGGCTGTAACCCGGTTACCTCGCCTTCTCGATCTCACGCGAGTCGATATCCGTGCTAGCCCGTTGCCTTTGACCTTTCACCTTTACCGCCCTAGCCTGATTTCGCAACGCAGGCAACGACCTGCCTTATTAGCTTCATACTTTGCCAGACGAATCATGACAATTTCTATTCAAACTGTTATAAATGTCATATAAATAAATAAAAATACTGCCTGCCACACACGTTAATAAACATCATATATATTTGTCAATTGTATTAACTGCTGATTCGAAAGGAAGAATATAAAAAATCGAATTATAATTATCGTATAAACATGGATGATAATCTATGTTTGAATTTAAACGAATCGTAATTTTGAATTACGTTTGTTATAAATTACATTTGTTACATTAAATCGTTTTTTCAGTAAGACAGATTGTTATTCGAATTGAAGATACTCAGAAAATACCTAAATTAAAAAATTGCACAGCGAAAATATTTTAGAGGAATTTTAAATTGATAACCTGCCAAATTATAAAATGTGATATGGTAAATGCAAAATTTTATTTTCCAATTATGAACAGATTACAAGTCGGACTTAAAATCTTTGATTTGATTGATGTTTTGATTACTCTGACTATTCTTGCAACGCATTTCAACTCCGGAGTAGATTTCATCATCTATTAATAATTAATAATAATGTTAATTATAACATCTAACATATTTATCTATAATAATTATATTAATTTGACATATCTATTGCTAACTTATATGATTTACTCTTAGAACTGTTTTGGAATTTAAAACTATCAATTGTTAAAACTTTCACAAATACTTCTGAAATAGAACTTTGAAATTGGCAAAGAGATCCGAAGCAATGGCTGCGTTCAGCAGAAAAAGCAGTTTTGCAACTGTGTAAGATTTTTTAATATGAATGGTTCTTTCTATTGGTTTCTGGCTGGATCTAAGTATATATAAACCAATTATATTAAAGAATCTTACAGAAAGACATTAATGCTTTTCCACTTGAAATTAGCTACGTTCCAATTGCAGACGCATCGCATCTAGATATATTCATACATCATTGGGTGCGTTCCACTTAACGACCGCAACGCCCGCTTGCACTATCTGTCTTTATTTAACTTCAGACGAACAACAAAGATGAAATAATTCCGCGAGCGTTGCGGTCGTTAAGTGGAACGCACCCATTGTTAAATCCGACCATAGACCAACAATCCAACAGCGTTGCTTCGACGTTACTTACTTGCTTATAGCTTATTCTTCGAAATGTTAAATAATAAAATTCTCAAATTGTTAGAACTGATAAATTATTATATAAAACTATTATAAATTGTCAAACTGATAAACAATTCAAAAGCAACACTTGAACAGTCATGATGTATGAATATCTAGATGCGATGCGTCTGCCCGAAATGCAGCTAACTTCAAGTAGGAAGGCATTAATGATGCCTTTATGTATGTATATGTACGTACACACATGCATACATAATTCATTTACTCTCTCACTCGCCCACTATTGCACTCTTCTTCTAATATATATGTCTTTCAATCTCTTTCCATTCGTTCGTGGCACGGAGATTAGAGAACAGGAGAACGATCAGCATATATTTTTATGTTCTTAAAATGGTGTAAAGTTTACAGAAAGCGCAAGTGACGCTGTGGTACTATTACGCTGTGGTACTATACACTGTGGTACTACTATTTGAAATAAACATGCATCATTT
>NJRQ01002057.1:0-14363 GCA_003063805.1 Aphaenogaster ashmeadi | reverse complement strand
ACATTAGTATATCCCGATGAAAAAGTAGAAATTCAAGGCATTACAGAGGAGAAACAACAAACTCTGGGAACTGCGTATTTGCATTCTAATACAGGAACTCATATATTTCATGTAGTATCTAGCAAATTCCCTTTGAGAGAACAAGGAATTATAGGTTCAACTTTTTTAAGACAGGAAAACGCAAAAATAGATTTCAAAAATCAAATAGTAACGATTAGCAACAACGAATCAATTCCGTTAGAATATAGCAATCCAGTAACATTGCCTGGCAGAAGCATATGTCCTATTTTAATCCAAACGAGTCGACCTAACATTGATAACGCAATAATTAATCACCGGGAAATATATCGTGGCGTTTTCTTAATAGATAGTATTGTAAGAGTTGATCGAGGTAAAGCATATACTTACGTAACCAATACAAATGAGGAAGAATTACATTTAGAGATCCTCGTAATCAATGTAGAGTCAATAGAAATTACTACGAGCCCGAGGGACAGCTTTACATATAAAATAGATTCGGTGACCTCTAATGATTTAACGCAAAGATTAAAATTATTAAAAGAAAATTTACAATTGAATCATTTAGACATAGAGGAAAAGCAATCAATATTACCCGTAATTGAAGATTACAATGATATATTTTATTTACCGGGAGATAAATTAAAAGGAACGAATAACATTTCCCATTCAATAACAACTACGGATAATATGCCCGTTCTTGTAAAACAATATCGGTATCCGCCTATTCACAAGGATGAAATAAAAAACCAAGTCGATAATTTGTTAGAACAAGAAATTATTCAACCGTCTGTTTCGCCCATATAACTCGCCATTATGGGTAGTGCCGAAAAAACCCGACGCCGACGAAAAAAAAATTAAAAAAATAACATATCACGAAGGAACAAAAATATCTCCCTACGAGTTAATATTCGGTCGGAAACCACGTTTACCTTCAGTACTTAGCGAACCTCGACAGGGAATTACACACAGAGAGTTCCTCTTAGATTTAGTCGATAGATTGTCTTATTTAAAAAGGTATGCGGAGGAAAATCTCCGAAAAGCTAAAGAATCTGCGAAACAATACTATGATAAACGCGTAAAACCTTTAATATTGGACCCTGGAGATTATGTTTATGTACTCCACGAAACTATTCGAACAGGCAGCAAAAAATTAACGGACCAATATGACGGTCCATTTGAAGTAATACGCCGAATAAGTGACGTCAATTATGAAATTAAAAGAGGCAAACGTAACCAAGTTTTACATGTAAATAAATTAAAACGCGCATATTTCCCTTTGCAGGATGATACGGACAATTAATCCAGAACCACCAGAAACTTTTGTTAATCAACCGCTTGAACGATTGGCCGGAGTATATTTCGAAAATTTAGGAGATTTACACATTTATAGAGATCAATGGAAATTTATAAATTATGTTAATCTTACGCCGTTGGAAGAAAAAGAGAAAGTACTAAAATTTTATACAAGTAAAATCAATCTTTTATGTTACCATAGTCATGCACGTGATATAGCATGTTCAGGATCACAAGAGTTACGACGTATAGAGCGAAGATTAGCGAGTCTGAAGATTTATAGAGAAACCATTAACGACTTAATAGGTAGAGCAGATGATGTGAAAGAGTTTGACAAGCAAAGAATTAAACGAGGCGTTTTTGATTTTGTTGGCCAGATAGCGAAGATCCTTTTTGGCACACTCGATTCATCCGATGCCAACTATTATAATGAACAGATAGACCTTGCGTATAATAATTCGAAACAATTGACAAATCTATACAAAAAACAAATAAGTATCGTTCAGGCAACCATAGGTAATTTCTCGAATACTTTTGCGTCAAATAATAGAAAATTTAAGGAAATAGATTTTAACTTAGAAACACTTAACAAACAAATTCTGAAAGGTTTGAAAACAGTAACTGAAATACAATTAAATACTAAGATTAATTCATACCTATTAGAATGTTCAGAAATGTTGTTTGAATACGAATTAGAATTGGAAATATTAACAGACGCTATTTTATTAGCACGCCGAGGATTAATTCATCCCAGAATACTTACACCTAAAGAATTGTTCAATAATTTAAAGGAAACCCGTTATGCAATAGATAATAAGCAATTGCCTGTACCTTTAGAACCCGATCAGTTCACAAACTTAATAGATGTTAGCGATATAAGCATATTTTATAAAAATCATCGATTAATTTATATTATTGAAATACCCTTAATAGAACAAAGTAACTTTATTTTGTATCATGTTGTCCCGTTGCCAATCAAGCAGAGCGAGAGGGGGATTTATGCATTCATAAATCCGACTTACACATATTTAGGACTTAGAGCTGACAAACAATTGTATACTCATTTAACAGAACACGACATATATAAATGTAAAAAGATTTATAGCGTAATGATCTGTAAGCAGACTGACTTGTTATACCAAGTTTCAACGGTCCATAATTGCGAATCTGAATTATTGAAATCAGCCAGATTGGAGAGTATAATAAAAGAATGCGATGTCCGAATCATGAGAATTTACAATACAGTTTGGTATCAATTAAAAACTACAAACTCATGGTTATATACAGCTCCCCGTAACGAAACACTTCATATTTTGTGCAAAGATAATAAGCCGCGACAAATACAACTATTTTCAACTGGACTTATTAAGCTATCGGCAGATTGTGATGCTATTTCCGACAATGCGATACTACGTAGCCAAACCATTGGAGCTTTAAACACAATTGAAAAGGATTATATTCTGTAGGCTTTTATCGTGGTATGACGCGTGAAAGGAACGGACAATCGTTGTATCTTGAATATAAAGTTTATTTTTCTGTAACACAACTTGCTTACAACAGATTCGAGGACTTAATAATCAAAAGAAACGTAACTATCGAGAGCTGAAAAACTGCAGTTAGAAAAATAACGGAAAACTTTTGCCAATGCGTGAAAACTATCTGCGCGCCTCACGCGGATAAACTAGAACCTATAGTGTATTATCGATGTCATAACCAGCGACATTATCGATTATTATCGACAGTAGAAATTATTCCTTAGGGCCTAAGCACAAAGATTGTTGTAACTTGTTCCGACAGAATTGTAAACGTAAATCGGTGTCGGAAGTCAACGCACAAGGATTGACGTTAGCGTATGTCGTATCTATCGCGTGATGCAACAAGATAGATACGACATACGTTATCCTATGTGCGTTGAATTCCGACACCGATTTACGTTTACGATTCTGTCGGAACAAGTTACGACAATCTTTGTGCGTAAGCCCTAACACTCTCTCTTAAGTTCTACTAGTCTAACATATTTCTTAAGTTTTATAATATCATCTTTTACAAACAAAGTAACCTTAAATACATTTTACTATTATAATCTTCCTCTACTATTTACTTTTTCTTCAATACATATTATTTAATGAACGAAAAAAATAAAACAAAGGATAAAACGTAATTGTTTCAATTTTCAACCGACTAGAACATTCTTATGTGTATTAAATTTAATTTTTCCCAGCGGTTTCGTGAATAAGTCTGCGAGCTGCCTATCACTTGGACAATAATCTACATTAATAGTCCCTTTCTTTACTTCCTCATGAACAAAATGATATTTCACGTCAATGTGCTTTGAGCGTCGGTTAATGACTCTATTTTTCATAAGTTTGATAGCACTTTGATTGTCTACTTTTAGTCTTACGTTAACTGATTTACCCAATAGTTCCTCAATTAAAGTCTTTATATACAATATCTCCTTGGTGCACTCTGCCGCCGCAACGTACTCTGCTTCGGTGCTGGATGTCGCTACTATGGGTTGTCTCCTGGAACACCATGCGATTGGACCTCCGCAATAGAGTATCCGCTCGTATTCTTCCTCGTGTCAGGATCCCCAGCGTAGTCAGAATCGCAGTACGCCACCATTTCTCTTTCGTCATGCTTGTCGTTATATCGTATTCCTTGATCCCATGTGCCGTTGAGATATCGAAACATTCGTTTGACTTCTGTTACTCTCCGTTTTGTACAGTTATTTACATATCTGCTTCCGTGCCCGATTGCTTGAGCTAGATCCGGACGAGTTTTAGTTGATAGGTACAAGAGACCTCCGATTGCTTCTCTGTACTGATAGACTGTTGTTCCTGATTCGTCTAATGCTTCATCACATTTTACTAACGGAGTGTCAACTGGTTTCGATTCGTCCATTTCAAATCTGCTCAATATCTTTTTCGCAGTTCTTCTGTGTTATTTTTAGATTTCTTTGGGATCGATCAATCTCCATGCCTAAGAAGCTCTTCGGATTCCTGTTAATCGTTGTTTCGAATTCCTTCTGCAGTCTTTCGACGAATTGATTGAGTTTATGTCCGTTTTTGTACAACAAAACTCCATCATCCACGTAGAGTCCCAAGATGAGTGTCCTCTCCTTGTTTACATAGATGCACTGTTCTGATTTCAATGCTTCAAGGCCCTCCTGGTGAAGAAATGTTGAGAATCTCTGATTCCATTTCAACGGAGCTTGCTTCAGTCCATACAAAGCTCTTTGTAGTTTGCAAATCTTGTTGCCGTAATCGTAACCTTTTGGAGGATACATATACACGTCCTCATCCAAATTCCCGTATAAAAACGCCGTTTTTATATCAAACGTGATTAACAAGTAGTTTTTCTTTATTGCCAGTGCAAACAAGGTTCTTAGAGATGCGTTGTTTACTACAGGACTGAATGTCTCTTCATAATCAATGCCGTAGGTTTGCTCAAATCCTCTAACAACCAGTCTGGCTTTCCTTCTTCCGTCTTCTTTCGTCTTGAAGATCCATTTACTTCTTAAAATCTTCTTTCCTTCTGCCTCCGTACTGTCCACTACTTTCCATGTATTATTTTTCTCTAGAGATTCCTTCTCCATTCTAATTGCTTTTTTCCATTTTTCCTTTTCTGGACCTGTAACAGCTTGTTGAAAAGTTAGAAATACATAATCGTTATATTTTTCAGGAAAATTTCTAACCCGAGTTGATCTGCGCAATTCCAATTTTTGCTCTTGTTCATGACAATCTTCGTTGTCCTCAGCATCTTCGTATTCTTCTGACGTTGATTCTATTTTCCTTGGATTAGGCTCTTCAGTCTCTTCTTCTTCTGTCTGTTCTTCTTTTTCTTCTTCGGTATCTTCCATTTTACCTAGTATACTTTTTCTTCTTGTTTCTGTTCTGGTTTCAATCTTTTCTGCAAATTTAACATCTCTTGAGAGAACTATCTTCCTGTTTTCAGCATCCCACAGTCTGTAACCTTTTGGACTATATCCAACGAAGACCAACTTTCTGCTGCGGTTGTCGAGTTTCTTCAATGGCACTAAGATTTTTGCATGTGCTGCACATCCAAATAGTTTTAGAGAGTGCATATCTGGCTCCTTTCCGCTCCACATTTCATAAGGAGTTACATCCAATAATTTTGTTGGGCTTCTGTTCAATAGATATGTAGCCGTGTATGCTGCCTCTCCCCACATTTCTTTATTCAACCCTGATTCTTCCAGTAATGCTCTGGTCTTTTCCAATAAAGTACGGTTTAGGCGTTCAGCCTTCCCGTTTAATTGCGGGGTATAAGGTATGGTAAGATCCATTTCTGTACCATTTTTCTTGCACCAGTTCTGAAGATTTTCGTTCACATATTCGCGACCATTGTCACATCTCAGTTTAGCTAGCTTTAGATTCCATCGAGCTTCAGCAAATTTTACATATTCTTTGATTGTGTCTGCGACTTCGTATTTATTTTTCAGTAAATAGATAACCGAATAATGCGTGTAATCATCTAACATAGTTAAAATGTACCTTTTGTTGTCCCAAGTTGGAATCTCCACAGGACCGCAGACATCAGTGTGTACCAGCTCCAACGCTCGTTTCGTTTGTGTTCCGCTTCCTTTGAATGGTGCTCTCGTCTGTTTGGCTTTCATACAGGTTTCGCATGCTTCTTCTATATTCTTCAGATCTTCCATGGTGAAATCCAGACCTTTCGATATTCCTTTTAAAGTCTTCATTCCATCGATGCTCAAGTGTCCTAATTTCTTATGCCACTTCTCCGCTAGATCTAATTTCTGTACAGCGTATGATCTTCCCTTCAGTTCTGAACAAAGCTTTACCTCGTACAATCCGTTTTCTTTCTTCTCACCGCATAGTACTTCTTTATTTTTTTCTCAACTATGACCTTGTCTTTCGTGAAAGTCACCTTTCCTCCATGCTCTGTTATAGCTGGCACAGATATCAAATTCACACTCAGGTCAAGAATATACATTACGTTCTCCAGGATACAGTTTTCCGATTCTATTATTCCTATTCCTTCGGATGCCATCGACTCATTGGCTTTACACCAACACTAGATTGTTTTTGTCTCAGGTTCTTCAGAAATTTCGTATTATTAACCATGTGAGATGTCGTACCAGAATCGACTATCCAAGATGTGTCTTGTTGTATGTGCACGAGAAACGACACTTTATCTGTTTGTTTATCAAATCTATCGGTTTGTCGATCCTTCTTTTTAGCATCATTGCGAAAATAGCAATTCTTCTCAAGGTGATTGGATTTTCTACATATTTTACAGAACATCTGCTTCTATCTTGAATCCGTTTGCTTTTGAAACATTGTCTTTCTGCACGCTCTTGCTAGATGGCCCGTAGAGTTGCATTTAAAACACCTCCTCTTGATATTGGCATTGACATTGGCCTTAAACCCCACAGCATTTTCTTTTCCTTGTTGTTCGGAATTTCTGGCTTCTTCCGAGAGTATTCTTGCGGTTAGATTCTCCAGCGTCTGGTCCTTTGTGGCCGTCGATTCCCATGCCGTAACAAACGATTTGTAGAAGTCCGGTAGTGTAACAAAAATTTTAGATATTAGCATGGAATCCGCTATTTCTGTATTTAATGCTTTAAGATTGCTGGCTATATTCACTAATTTACTGATGTGTGTAGTTACATCGCAACTTTTATCCATAGAATAACTGAAGAATTCCTGCATCAACGTGCATTTTCTTTGTTCGCTATTTCTCTCGTATATAGAACATAATTTAGTCCACATGCTCTGAGCCGTTTCGCAATTTAATACATGAGTTAATGATTTCTTACCTAGAGACAGCACGATTACCTTCTGTGCATTTGCGTCCTTTTTATGCCATATCGCATCTCGCTCAGGAGGCAGTTCTTTCGTTGTTACTTCGTACAATTCGTCAGCTTTGAGTACGATTGTGATCTCGAACTTCCATAACTGAAAGTTTTCTACACCGTTCAGCTTCTCTATCTGGCCTATTTCTTCCATTGACACCTTGTTAGCCATTTTATCTTTCTTTTTCCTTTTTAACTGTCCTCCTCCTTTTTTACTTATTGCTGATCTATGCTTCCAGACTCTGTTTTTTCTTTTTATCAGCTAGATCGACCGTTACTATCTTCACTGGGCCCATAACCTGTAGGCTTTTATGTGGTATGACGCGTGAAAGGAACGGACAATCGTTGTATCTTGAATATAAAGTTTATTCTTCTGTAACACAACTTGCTTGCAACAGACTCGAGGACTTAATAATCAAAAGAAACGTAACTATCGAGAGCTGAAGAACTGCAGTTAGAAAAATAACGGAAAACTTTTGCCAGTGCGTGAAAACTATCTGCGCGCCTCACGCGGATAAACTAGAACCTATAGTGTATTATCGATGTCATAACCAGCGACATTATCGATTATTATCGACAGTAGAAATTATTCCTAACATATTCCTACACGGAGAAAATTTTATATTAAAAATTACTATGTATGGCAGTAGCCGTGGACCATGCTGGAATTATAAAAATTTTTACTATGTTTTCACAAAAGAGTTTAATAATTATTAATATAATAACATAGTAAAAATTTTTATAATTCCAGCAATGGTCCACGGCTACTGCCATACATAGTAATTTTTAATATAAAATTTTCTCCGTGTAATGTTAAACTTAATACTAGTAAATTATGCGAAGACCTTAAGAAACGCAATGTAAATATTTCTGATCTTCACTTGTTAAATATTGGAAAAACTCCCAATTTGGACATTCACCTATTAAAAACAGCGAGCTCTGCTCTAAGCGATATTTATAAAGAAGCAGAAGAGTTAGAAAAACATCATCGTACAAAAACTTTATATGAGAAGGTTACAGGATGGTTTTATTATTTGTCATATACTGTTACTTGCCTGATTATTTTATATATAACCGTGAAATGTTCGTTAATAAGCAAATGTATTAATATTTTTAAGCTATGCTGCGTACCAAAAGAGGGATGTGTACAATATTTTTATAAATGTTTTAATAACAATGTTAATACTCGCTATTCACATCCGCAAGACGCACGACACGTAGTTTCATTCGTTGCAGAAGACAATGAATCCACTCGGGATAATCAAACTGTGGAATTCGAAAGAAATAGTGGGGAACGTCGATCCCGCTCCCGCAATAGTCGACTCACAAATTTAGTGTAACTATCATCTATTCCGAAAGCATCTAATTTTCATGCGCACATCACTTATATGTATCGTGTGTTCGTGCGATTTTAGTATATAAGATCGTCTAGTAGTTAAGTTTATATGTATCCGTAGAATACTGTACACTAGTCTATGATCACATTCACAATATTAGGTTAAGTTACAAATCGAAATTTTATCATTAAGCAACTTGATCACAAGCTATTTTTACTAGCGTAAAAATTTTTGTCAAATCAAGAAGGATCTTCAATTTAAGGGGGAAGGTGTTACGTGCCGTAAAGTATTTCTATTCTTCTAGTTTTTACAAACAAAACCCTTCTCTACAAACAGTACCTAAATTCCTAAACCATGATCCTGTTATCTGTTTAGACCCTTACTTTATGACTCATTTATCTTATGACCCATTTTTTTGCTTATGTTAGATTCTTTCCTAAAATGCCGATCCACTATCTGTTATTACTCTTATTCAAACAAACCCTCGCACCATGTACCGATTCTCATTCCTTCCTTTCTAAAAGACCGTACCAATCGGTATTTTCGATGCCAAAACACGTCGCGTTATTGGTTAATATTTAACAAAATTCCGCCTCTTTCGATTGTACGAAGATACCTCTTGATCATGTACAGTTCAGTTCTCGCCAGCTGCTCGTAGCGAACAAACCTCTAATCTGTTCTGTACTCGTTTTGGAATAAAGCTTGGTCAAAGCAACAGTCCTTACTCACTTAAATATTTCTTTAAATATTACGTCGCGTCGCGTTCGTAACAACGGCGTCGCGATCGTAACAGCACGCCGAATTTGCGCTGCTCGCCTTCATCGATATTGAGCAGCTCGACGGGGCATAGATCAACCGTCTCGCGCTTTCGATGGCAGCTATTGTACGTAGCTCGATACCGGATTTTATTCACCTCTGTCCGGGTGTCTTTTGGCTGACTTCTCTATCCCACATCGGACCAGGGCTCATCTTCTCAATCGGAACGCATCAAAAGTAAACAGTGAGGACATTGACACGGTGTATAAAAGGGATCTCGCTCTCGCGAGACCTCGCGGCGATCGCGAATCCGCCATCGCATTACACGACCGAAACCAAATAAATTCTCGGGCCCTCTCTCAAACAAAATGGAATCATATGATTTTCTTTATATAATTTAATTCCTCCAGTTATCTGGCATATACAAGGCATAAAAAATTCCATATTACAAATTGCATATTTTTTTTTTGAAAAGCAACCATGTGTTTTCCTCACATCATTTGATTCATCCCACTATTCTACGCATAAAATTATTAAGGTACGATTATCAGAAAACGAACAGTTTACAAGATATTTTATATTTCATGTCAAAATATACCAGAATAAAATATAAAATATCTCGCAAACTATTGATTTTTTGACAACACTACCTTAATACTTTTATATGCCAAATAACTGGAGGAATTAAATTATATAAAGAAAATCATATGATTCCATTTAAAAAAACAAAGGTCACCTTAAAATTTGAGAAACACCTCCATGTAGAAAAAATCTGTGTCTATCATAAGATGTCCCCCTCGAAACAGAATAAGTTTTATTTGAAACATTTTTCAATAAAATCATTGGTTCGCGAGATATAGCTCTGGCTCCTTTAAAATGGGACATCCTGTATATACACGAGTATATGTTGAGTACCCCCAGATAGCTAGCTCAAGTTTCTACGACTCAAAATACATAAGAATACGTAAAAAAATTATATCCGGGGGTTTTAACGAATTCACATTTTTTCCCCATTTTCTTTTATTTTTGTTAACTTAGGTTCAGAAATGAGCACACACAGATTGCACGCAACACAAAACAAACGTTACTTTATTTGGTAATATTGACAATAGTAAAAACGCGTGTGGAAAATCAAGGGAAGAGAGTAAGCGACTAGCACGCCACACGACGTCACAAAAAGGAATTAAAATAGGGAAATACAAATAAACAAAAATAATTATTATCAGGCACCAAGACCCGCCGTGACCGATAAAGGCTTTCTTTCATATTTATATTTGTTTAATATCATCGGTCTTCTTAATATCATTTGTTTAAAATAGGGAGCATTGCGCGATTTGCAAAGAACTAAAAAGATGCTCTAGACAACAATATATATAAAGAGCGCATTGATTAAACGCTAAACTTAACTCCAACATTCCTCCTATCAATGCGTTCTACTTAAACATATCTTGTAAATATTATTGTAATCTTAATCCTAATAATTTTACGCACTCCTCGTGTTTTGCTTTAGTTAGGGGTTTTGTTAATACATCCGCTTTCATTTTATTCGTAGGTAAGTAACTTATATTGATTTCACCTCTATCCCTAACTTTCCGCGAAAAGTGATATCTAATATTGACGTGTTTACTTCGACCATGAAATACATTATTTTTATTTAATTCTATCGCGCTTTGATTATCGCAATTTACTTCTGTCGCGCTCGTTACATAAGACTCAAAACCCATATGTTTTAATAAACGTCTCAAATATATTATTTCTTTACACACTTCCGAGAGTGCTATATATTCTGCCTCCATTGTGGACAGTGCTACAGATTTCTGTTTCCTTGATTCCCAACTTATTGGGGCGAAAGCTAACATAATTACATTACCACTACACGATTTTCGATCTTCCACGTCATCTGCCCAATCCGAGTCTACGTAGGCTCGCATCTCCTTACAGTCTTTAGTGTACAGGGTGTTACAGTTACATGCAGGTCAGTATGACGGGTTGCCCATTCGTGCAGGCGCGCATGGTCGTTCACAGCTGCGTTCACAGGCTTCGGCGGAATAATCACTCGCATATCTTTTTTGCAATAAAGTTTGTAGCGCCGGAAGTTGTGATACAATTTTATTACTAAAATTAATTTTTTACACACAATATTTATTCACAGGACAATAATCAGCAATTAATACGTGTAGAATGCTAGTGGGTAGTTTATAAAATGCAATTTATCATAATATTTAATGAATATTTTTTAGTAATAAATTCCTTGTAGATTTATATGAGATTCAGTAGCATTATTTATATAAATATGCTTATTAGCATCAGTATATTTAATTAATTATCAATTTAATGATGAAATATTAATATTCTAAAATAAATATTATTAGGCATAAGATCCTTATACTTTATACTAATAAACTTCTTGTAGATTTTTAAAATTTTTAGTGCAGCAGCATCATTTATATAAGGAATTATATAATGGTTATTAGTATTGGTATAATAAATTAATTATCAATTTAATGATAAATTATTAATGCGAGAGGCATGAGTAATTGGTGGTTATCGCTTCTCACCACGATTGAGAATAAACATTGATTTTTTTTTAAACATAGCATAATTTTAAAAAAAGATATCAAACTTTAAATTTTTCCAGCTTTGGGAATCCTTAAAAAATCAAAATATTAAAGATATCGACTTCATTGTGGAACTATAGCTACGTTTATAGTTTAATAATTTTCTTGTCATTATGGTTTCGAAAATCTACAACGTCATGGCAAACAAACTTATATTTTTGTATCAGGTAGACGTAAACAATGTCGCTAATGATGATTTGAGGAGATTTCTCTAGACAGACAAATACACTTTTCGCAGTGGATGCATCAATCGACATAACGAATATCACTATGAGGAGGAAAATCCCCATTGCCGCAAAGAAACTCACGAACATAATTTTTCCGAACATAATTTTTCAACATGATGGCCATCCTGCCCATATATTCTGGGTGGATTCCGTAAAGCGCATATGCGCGCATTTTTCTATAGTACACGTTACATATGCTATAGATATATGCGCGCATATGCGCTTTACGGAATCCACCCTTTTTCTCGCTCGTAATACATTAAATACAAAATTTTTTAATAGATGGATAGGCATCCATAGCACTCTCCATGAGTGGCCAACGCGCTCATCAGACCTCACACCTACAGACCTTTTTGTATGGAGCTACATACGACATCAAATTTACGAGACATTACCACGCGATAGAAATGATTTAATTTAAAAAATGCGAGCAGCAACTGAAAAAATAGCACCTGTTATGTTATCAAAAGTGCGAGAAAGTATAATGGAGAGAATCGCATTATGTGCAGAACAAAATGGAGGATATTTGAACATCTGTAAAAATAAATATAATAAATATTTTATTGTATAAATTAATACAGTTATTGACTTGAATATCTCATTACTTAATATTTATATTACTGATGTATCTATTTAATCTCGGCGCCAAACATCCATCAAAATACGAAACATTTATTTGAAGTACCTTCGGTTTCTAATTTAATACTTCGTATTTTAAATGAATTTCATATTTCGATAGTAATTGGTTATAGCAGAAGCCGAAGTAACAATACAGGATGTGAAAATGAATTTTATCAAGTAAACATGACAAACAAGGGATGTCTTCTCTCTTATGAGAAAAGCTCGATCATTGTCGATCATATTCATTATGCACTATTATTTTATTATTTTATTATTTCGGCTTTTGTTATAACCGATTACTATAAAAGTCCATCGAAATTGAATGTTTCGTATTTCGACGGATGTTTGGCGCCGAAATTAAATAGATACATCAGTAATATAAATATTAAGTCATGAGATATTCAAGTCAATTGCTTTATTAATATCAATACAATAAAATATTTATTATATTTATTTTTACAGAAGGTGTTCGAAATATCCTCCATTTTGTTCTGCACATAATGCGATTCTCCGCATTATACTTTCTCGCACTTTTGATAATATAACAGGTGTTATTTTTTCGCTGCTCGTATTTTTTGAATCAAATCATTTCTATCGCGTGGTAGTGTCTCGTAAATTTGATCTCGCATGTATCCCCATGCAAAAAAGTCCATAGGTGTGAAGTCTGGTGAGCGCGGCGGCCACTCATGGAGAGTGCTATGGATGCCTATCCATCTATTAGGAAATATTTGATTCAATGTATTACGAGCAAGGACGGATGTATGAGCAGGATGGCCATCTTGTTGAAAAATTATGTTCGGAATTAGAGCCAATGGCACGTCTTCTAATAAGTACGGCAGTGTTTCCTCCAAGAAAGCCGAATAAATTTCTGCTGTAAAATTGACGTTTTCCGGAAGAAAAAATGGTCCTATAACATGATTATCTAAAATTCCCATCCAAACATTAATGTGGAATTGCCCCTGGACGTGCGTTTCCTTGCGGCAATGGGGATTTTCCTCCGCATAGTGATGTTCGTTATGCCGATTAATGCATCCATTACTGCGAAAAGTGCATTCGTCTGTCCAAAGAATTCTCCTCAAGAAATCGTCATTAGCAACATTATTTACGTCAACCTGAAACAAAAATATAAGTTTGGTTATCATGACGTTGTAGACTTTTGAAACCATAATTACAAGAAGATTATTAAACTATAAATGTGGCTATCGTTCCACGATGAAGTCGATATCTTTAATATTTTGATTTTTTAAAGATTCCTAAAGCTGGAAAAATTTTAAGTTTACTGTCCTTTTTTAAAATTATGCTATTTTATAAAAAAATCATTGTTTATTCTCAAATATGGTGAGAAGCGATAGCCACCAATTACTCATGTCTCTTGCACTTACATGCTCTGACAGCCAATCACAAAAGGCTTCTCGACGGGGCAAATCCTGAGGAAATAATCTCTGGGTTGTATGTCTCTTGAATGGATGCCATCCAAGATTATGTTTAATAATTCTGTGGACCTTGATATGACTTAGATGTAGGTCACGTGCAACACTTCTCGTACTCGTATGCGGATTAGCAATAATAGTCTCTCTCACCACATTAATTACCCTCTCTGCTCGTTGGGGTACATGCCGTCGACGCGTTGGGACATGTAACATCAGTAGGTATACTA
>NJRQ01002035.1:0-18701 GCA_003063805.1 Aphaenogaster ashmeadi | reverse complement strand
TGAAAAAATAAACATATTAATAAAAATTACAATAAATTAAGTGAAAACAATTTTAAGAAATGAATAAAAGTGTCTATTTGTCACCAAACCGTTCCGCTTTTCCGTGCAAATAGTGCTCCATGTAATATAAGGCAATCGAAACAGACGGAACGGAACGCGGAAATCTAGTTACAATTCTATTCCGCGTTTTCGCGTTTCCGCGTTTCCGCGCTCCATGTAATGGCACCCTGAGCCCGAACAGATCCATCGATACGACAGATGGGTCTACGAATCATATGGTTTGTCATGACCACAGACATTAATTTTATAACCATGACGAAGTGAATAGCTGTCACCCCTTCTTCACGCTCCCCCCTCATATTCATTATTTATCGTAATTACCCTCTACGCTGTCAAGCGTGAGAAAATCGACACGTTCGATAGCTCGAGGGGTCCTCGCGACAGCATTACGTTGCGAGTTTCGTGCTTTATTTCATTACGACAAAGCGGAAAGGATTTTTTTCTCTTTTTTCTTCCTTACAAATGTGTTTAATCCGATGATGTTTACACTACGTGTCGTGGGCGCTGCGTACCACATCGCATAACCTCCAAAAAGCAGTGCGTGACAGCAACCCGATTTTTATCCTTTATTCGCCTGTACAGATTTCCTGTTTTACAAAGCGATAACAATGGCAGCATGTTACGACAAGCTGTCTTGGACGGGTGAGTTTTTGTGCCATACGTTACGGTCAACGTAATACGTTAACGTTTCTTATTGTTTAATTCTAAAATAAATATTAATACTAACGTTGCGTTTTGAACATTAATAGTAACGTTGCGTTGGACATATGCTTTAAGAAGTATTGTAATGTTTAAATACGATAGGTTTTTTAAAATAATTCTGTGTTATGGAATGGAATTTAATCTTAAAGTCGAGAAAATTTTGCAAAAAGTTTGGTAAAGCATTGTTGAATGAAAATTCCATATTGTTGGCATATTTCTAATTCACATTTTGATGTACATTTGTATATATATATATATATTGATTGTATATTGTTTATATTTTATTTAGTTATGAATATATTTTAAAGTTTATATGAATATATTTTAAAGTTAATGATGTATCCTCTCTATATATATATATATATATATATATATATATATTATTTACAAATTTATTTTGTGCATTAAAACATTAAAATGTTAAATCAATAATTTGCTAAACAAGGATGCTATTTTGTAAATTGTTTTATTAGGAAGTTATAATGTAGCATTCGAATCTTTATGTGTTTCTGATAACAACTTTTCATAATTTTGTTATATAGAAGTACGGGATTTACTGAGAACTTGGAGGGAAGATTCCGAGCGACGAAGTAAAGACGTAGTGGACTTTTGGGAAAATTCATTGATGGGAAAGATTGATCGTTTGGGCAATGAAAGTACTGTCAATTAATATGTATCTTATTCTTAAATTTATCAAAAGTTATATATTATAAAAAAAAACATATTTTATCTTTTATATTCAGAATATCTGGTTCTGGAACAAGTGTGTGTAGCTGCATTGGATTGTTATCGGTTACCATTAGCTGAATACTGCATCAAAATTTTAATGCGCGCATTTCCTGGCAGTTTACGTGTTCACAAATACCATGCCATGCATTTGGAAGCATTAGAAATGTAATTTTATAATGTGTTATAAGTATATAGTATATTACAAGTATATTATAGTATAAGTATATAACATATAAATATATTATAATATTTGTTCTGATACTTCATTGACTTTTTTCCAGGTATGATGAAGCAATGGAAGTTTTGGATTCTATCATAAAAAGAGATGAGACCAATGCTGCACCAAGAAAACGTCGCGTTGCTATTTTGAAAGCCCGAGGACGCATTCCAGAAGCAATTAAAGAACTTACAGAATATCTAAAAAGGTCAGTGATATGTATTATTTTTACATACATCTGAATGATTATATATTTTAAATTTTATAAAATTATATATTGGTAACATTATACTTTGAAATCATTATTTAGATTTATGAGTGATCAAGAAGCATGGCACGAGTTATGTGACCTATACTTACAAGAACAGGAGTATTCCAAAGCAGCTTACTGCATGGAAGAACTTATATTGCATAATCCACACAGTCATTTAATTTACCAAAGATATGCGGAAATAAAATATTCTCAGGTAATACATACATCTAGGATTTTATGACATTTTTATGATGATAGTTATATTAGTTTACTTAGATTAGTAAAAAGTGTAACAATAGTTTACCAAATTAACAATATATACCTTGGATATATATTTTTAGATACTTTGTTAAAATTAATGTAAAAAGTTTATATAAATTATGCTTTATATAGGGCGGATTTGATAATATGGAAATAGCAAAAGCATATTTCTGCCAAGCTGTGAAATTAAATCCAAATAATATTAGAGCTCTATATGGCTTGTTATTAGTAAGTTGTATGATTGTATTAGAATACTACATAGCAATTATGAAAAATATGTATATTTCTAAATATCTATATAATTTTAGACAACAAACAATATTGCGACATCGCCTAAATGCCCTTCATCCAAGAAGAAGGAAGCAATGAAGCTGAGTGAGTGGGCTAGTAAACAAATTGAGAAACAATATGAAAGTAAAGTTTCAAATGAGGACATTAAAAACGTAGAACGTTTACTAGGACAATTGCAACTTGAAGCTTAGGTATTATATTATTTAACTATTCTTATATTTATTTTAATTTTGTGAAACATATATAAGTGATATATGTTTAAAGACATTGCAAAATAACGATTTCTGAAGAATCTCTCAAACATGAGAAATTTTAGACACATTTTTTAACTCCGTGTAGATACAAAAGTAAGAAAATTTGATCAGGATATATAACATGAAGATATAATGTGAGAATTTTTAGACACGTTTTTTAACTGTGTAATTATAAAAAAAAATTAAATTTTATCAGGATATATTTGAACAGTATTTTCTCTTATTCTATTCTTTGTTATATAACATATGTACATCACGCTCTAGGTATTTTTGTCTTATTCCAGGTAATTTTGCCAATGTCCATGTACAATTGTATATGTTGATATATTAGTTAATTAATCTATCAGTACCGTTGTCAAGTTTTAAGTGCACCATACGTAATTACCTTCTAAATATACATTCATATTTCCGTACTTTACTCTGTACATGTTATTAAGTAAATATTATAATCATTGATTTTGTGATTGTGGTCACTCTTTCGACTCTCTGTAACTCGTTCAATATCATTGTAATTTCATTGTTAATTAAGAATCGGTTATATCTTACATATTAATGCAATAAAAATGGCGTTGATGGATAGGATATATCATGTGTGCAAAAAATATCATTTATTTCTAAATCGTTGCAATAGTTAGCTTTGTTTTCATATCAGCTTTTATAATTACTCTGTACATAATAAACAAAAATTGCAAAATCAGATAGCCACACTTTGACAAATAATTTTGAATAATTATATATCTTCTCGTAATAGAAGAAAGATATATAAAATTGAAAAAAAGAGGTCTACAAGTTTGCTTTTTTATATAATACTGTATAAGATTGCTCTACAGTCATCTTTCAGTAACTTCCTTGTTACGTTCCCACTCCTCTCGTCTCTTTGCTCTTTCTGCAGCTTTTCTCATTCGTTTTTCCTTCCTCGTTTCCTCACGTAATGCAAAATATTTTTCACGAAAATCAGTTAAATTCATGATAACGCTCTCATCGGTTGCCTGTTATCAAATATTAAAAAATATTGATATATATTATATTAATCATAATCCGACGAAATGCAAGATAATAGCAAATAAAAATAAGATCTGGTTTTAATTTTGAAAAGAAGAAATTGTTTCTATATTGTATAAAGAATCTCATTTTACTACATATTTATATTTTATCTGAAATTTTCTACATGTGATGCAAAACTAAATGAGAATAAAATTTTGTTATAGCTTATGCATATGTACCTCTGGTTCTTTAACTTTCTTGTAAGTTAATAATCTTCTACTAGTGTAGTTGCTCAATACTTGTTCGGAATTGGCTACCAGTTCTAAGCAAGAATGTGCTGGTAACTGATCTTCCATATACTGATCTCTAAATCATAAATTTGACAACATTTGTCTACTAATCAGTAGATAATTAGTAATTGCTAAATAATTTCTAGTGCTGCAAGATTTCTTTACGCGTATAAATATTAAATAAATACATATATACCTAAACAATGGATACCAACAGACCAGTCTGCCGTGAAGTCTCAGATGTCTCGCAGAGAAACACAACAAATCTTTATATATTTGATTCAGGCCGTAAACAATTTTTGAAGGAATGTGAGAGGTTGCTTGATGTTGCTCTATCATCGGATTTATTTTCATAGTACCTATACGTTCTGTAGCTTCCCTTATACCGTAAGGTGCTGCACAAGAGGTGTTTTTTCTGACATTAAATTCATATTATAAAATGTAATTTGTTCTACTTGTAAATCTTAAAGAATTTCCATAATTTATATTTGAAAATTTTATGCAATATTTATACTTACGATCCGTTACAATAGCATCTATTCGTAAATCTGCCCGCCACAATGGATACGAAAAATCTGCCACCACGACATCGAGATAATAAGAACTCGTTCCATATTGACGCATGTTTGCTGCGATACTCTCATCTTTTTCCCTTGTCTGATACATTCAATACGATAACTATTCAAATGTTTTGGAAAATTTTTGTGCTACTTTATGTATTAAACTGATGACAATTTTATATACAATAGAAATAGTAATTAAATTCCCATTAGCGATACCTTTTGCGATATCCTTGTAGGTCTCGTACGACCGTGAAGCATTAAAAAATCGATGTCTGTTCCAAATGTATATCCTCCAAATTGAGATGCGGCAATTAACAAGGAGCCCGTCCCTACAAACGGATCGAAAACTAAATCTCCGTTTCTAATTTGAGCCTGATTTGCCATTATCAGTGACAGCTGGGGATCCATTGACGTATTTCCTATAAATTTCCTAGTTTTTAATGACAACTTTTGAATTAACTCTCGTTGACCATCGGCAATCTATAATAAAATGATATTACAGCCTATAAGTAATGATTAATATTAATATTACGTTACTCACCCATCTTCCAAAAAAATATTCATGGGGTTCTTCAGGAATGTCGTTGGGATTAAGTCCATAATATTCTATATAGCATAGAGTAATATCCGGATCTTTCAATTTAACTGGCCCTTCAAGAGGTAGATAACTGAAAGACTTCCCCCAACATTGCATTAAATTAATATTACTAAATATTAATTTAAATGTATTAAATAATTATTATATTTTTAGCAGTTATATTTTATTGCAATTTTAGGATTAATGTTAAAGTAAATAATCGAGAAATCTACTTACTTCGATTTTACTTATTTTCTCACGTTGTGAGAAATGTTTACAGAAAGTCTCCACTACGATTTTAAATGATCTTTTCTTATCTCTAGCTATAGCCTCTGAATTTTCGACTGAGTAAGCTTTCAAAGAACTATGTAAATCCTCATTTCGTTTACCTTGCGCCCAAAGCTCCAAGCAAAAGCGCAACGAGACTGCTCTACTGGCAATTTGATGCACTACATTTTCATCAGGTAAATCCACAATCCAGTAAGGCTGAAAAAATATTTCAAACCTATTTCTTTGTTCATACTATACAGCACGTTATTTATTTCAATATATCCTAACATTCATTTTCTTTTTACTATTTATCTTTAAAATTTAGTATCTTTTTCTATATAAGTTGCATATTAAATTATACATAAGTTTAAAGTACAATTTGATATTTGTGCTATTATAATAGCAGCTTTATAAATCGTCAGATTTGTCTCATTTGTAAAATTATTTTAGAATTCTTTATCCTTATCTATTTATTTTACAATTGCAATATTTAAAAATGCTTCTTGCAAAGAAACTGCTTCTAAATACCAGCAATCTAATATACATTACATGTATAATCTTATATAAAAGAGTATATTTATATATCTCTAATAATATTAATAGTTCCTCTTACATGTTCCTTCGGCCTTGTCATTGTGCATGGATTAATGTTAAACATGTCAAATATAGATTCCATTTCCTGAAAAATATAAAAATAATGTTCAATTTTGTATATAAAATATACATTTATAAAAGCACTTTGAAAGAAATTTATTATAAAAGATCAAAAATAACTTTTCTTCAAACGTGAAATAAATATAACATTTTTGCACATATAGTAAATATAAAAAATAAATATTTACAATAGATATAAAAATAATATTACATTCACATCTCTTCCTATATAAAATTTATTAAAACAAAAATCTTGTAGCCTATTGTGCTGTATAGCCAAACATAAATATTCTTTAAAGATAAAAATATAAAAAAAATTTTAAATTTTTTTTTAAATATAAAATGTAAATTTTAAAAAATTTGACATACTGTATGTCGAACTGTATAATAGCACTTTAGCACTTTTTAAGAAATCTATATATAATTAATTATTCTATAACATAGAATCATTAAGTTTGATGAAAGAAAAAGTACTTACGGCCAACCGGAAGTCAACATGCTCGTGAGCAAACCAAAAGAGATACCTTTTCAATTTGTTACTCATTTTTAACATAGCTCAATATTACAAACTGTTACATCAAATACCGCATTAAATACAGCTTCACGCGGAGCATGTTGTTGTTGATAATAACCTAACCTCAATCAATCGCACGTTCAACCAGTGACTATAAAATTCTATAAGATGAGAAAGTTCAACATTCTGGTTGCATGACTAATAAATCACTAGAAACGCAGCGTGCGCATGGTGCATTTTTTCATTTTCCTTGAAATGCAAAAACGTGAGGAAGAAACATATTTCTCCTTTCAGAAAAGCGATATGTCGATTTGCAGGTTATCCCCAGCGAGGGACACCGCAGGCACTCGTAAACCTTGTAAACATTGCACGCAACCGCCTATTTTATTAATTGGATTGGGATTTGCATTAATTACCGCGAAGGGCTTCTATTGATTCCTGCGGATTGTCTCGCCAGACGATTCGTCTCTCTGCGATATAATTCTCACATTTCCGCAGAATGCTACGAATATTTCAAAGACAAATCTTTCGAAATATACGAGGCGACAGGAGATTAAACACATGGTCGCCCCTCGCCACGGCATTTAATTCCACCGTTAATGATGAAAATCATCCGGCGAATATATTAAAGAAGGAAACGGTAGGTCTCGAAAAGTTCGTCTAACCGTTTAATTGCGTAACAAAGACGAGTTTTTATACAAAACGATATTAAACTAATACACCTTTGGCAAGATTTAAAAAGTGGGAGACTTTAAACTGAATATTTACTAAAATGAGTACCAAATTGATGTGACTTTTTAATTGATGTTTTAATTGAAACCTAAGTACATAAATTTGTCTACTTTTATACTGTATTATATTTTGTACATATCTTATCGCTCAAAAATGCCTTTTAGGGGCTGTTTGGCATTCCAGAGCTGGAAACTGAGGATGGCTTTGATATATTGAAAAATCGTGCGCTGGCAGAAGTCGACGTACTCATCGAGGAAGCGACAAGCAAGAATAGAAAGAGGAAAATGGTGGAGATATTTGATGAATTATCCAATACATTGTGTAAAGTGGCAGATATGGCAGAGTTTGTTAGAGTCGCTCATCCTGATCAACGATATGTTCGAGCTGCTGAAGATGCTTGTATAACTATTAGCGGCGTGGTCGAAAAGTGAGTCCACTTTTGAAATTTATATTATGTACTAATTGTTACGTGGCAGGCTTATACCTATATGTATATTTTGGATCTTTTATATCATTATATTATAACTTGAGAATTTTCCTGAAATACATGTTATAATCAAGATTTTATAAATATGCATGAATTTGTGTTTTTACTCTCAAAAGGTAAACGATGTAAAGATATAAAAGTGCTACAGCTTTGTATATAATAAACAGACATTGACTGTTAACAAGATTAATTTATAGATTGTGACAATTATAATTATAAATTGGGTGTTCTGCAGGTTAAACACACATCGCAAATTGTATGATTCGCTCAAACAAGTGACATCTAATGGCGATACTCAAGTGACATCTGATATAGATGATCATGTAGCTAAGTTATTCCTATTTGATTTTGAGCAATGTGGTATACACTTGCCAGAAAGACAAAGAAGAAGAGTGGTCGAACTAAACGATTATATCCTGCAAGTAAATATTATTTAATGATATCTCTAATCATCAAATTCGTAAATGTTTTTTCTTTCAATCCTTAGGTAGGTCAAAAGTTTATGGCTGGCGCCGTTACTCCGAGGACAGTTAATGCCAACGTGTTACCCGATATTATCAGACAGTAGTAAGTGTGGTAATTTAATCGACTATTCCTTTCGTCATTTAACTGAATTCTACCGTTTTGTTTAAAACTTTTCGAAGGTATAAGCTTTAGAAAAGTACCTCGTTGATATCGGATACGTTTCACAGTTTTGTAACGGAGAATGGTCAGATATTAGTGCAAGGATTTTACACAGACTCTTCTAATACTGCCGTTCGTGAAGCGGCATACAAATTGTTTTTATTCCCGGATAAAGAGCAAGATTATCTGTTGCACGAACTCTTGCACTCCCGGCATCTGCTGGCGGAATCTTGCGGATTTGCATCATACGCACACAGGTAATTTCAATCAAAGTACAATTTTTTTGAACGAAAACGAGTAAGCAATTTAAAAACTTATTATAGAGCTGTAAAAGGGAGTACTGTCAAATCGCCAGTCGTAGTGAAAGAATTTCTCAATATATTAAACGACAATTTGCAACCTAAAGCGACACAAGATTTTCAAGAGATGCAAAAAATGAAAAATGCTGAGTCGCGTATAAAACAAGTTTGTATTTATCTGTAGTTGTATTATATTTACAATGCTATTTATGATTTATGCTATTTGTGTAATATATCAAATATATAAACCTGGCAGTCAGAGTTAATTTTTATTTTCTATTTCACAACTCTAAAATTTTTTTTTTTATTGAACAGGAATTGATGCCATGGGATACCCCCTACTTCATGGCAAAGGCGAAAAAAGCTTGGTTAAATACTTCTACCACCGAGTTTGCTCCATACTTCTCTCTTGGTGCTTGTATGGAAGGTTTAAATTTCCTTACACAATCATTGTACAGAGTTAAGCTCGAATCCGTCCCAATGTTATCCGGAGAAGTATGGGCAAATAACATTCATAAATTAGCTGTGATAGACGAGGAGGAAGGAACCTTGGGTTATATCTACTGCGATTTCTATGAAAGAGTAGGAAAGCCTAATCAAGATTGCCACTTTACGATTCAAGGTGGAAAGCAACTTTCAGATGGTTCTTATCAGGTATAAATTGTTATATAATTAATAGCTAAATATAATACTTTCTTTGTTAACTGAAGTTTTATTATTAACGTGCTTGTTATCAATTTTTCCTTTTGTATCTTTCTTATATATTCATATACATATTTGTGCAATTACATATAATTGTAGAAGGTATAACAATCTTGTAGCGCCGTCAATAGTGTTGTCAATTTCAGATCCCTATAGTTGTACTCATGCTATCACTGCCGCAGCCACGTTGGTCAAATCCATGTTTATTAAGTCCGTCATCTGTGGACAATTTGTTTCATGAAATGGGACACGCATTACACTCTATGCTCGGTCGAACGAAATATCAGCATGTTACTGGTACTAGATGCAGCACAGATTTTGCGGAAGTACCAAGTGTGTTAATGGAGTATTTTGCGAGTGATCCTAGGGTAAATATTTAATAATGTAGCGCGGTATGAATTATTCTAACTACTAAAATAATTATTATTACAAGTTTGCTGATACTACATAATGAATATTTTAATTCATCTACGCAATCACAGGTCGTATCGAAATTTGCAAAGCATTTCCAAACTCAAGAACCGATGCCGGAAAATTTATTGCACAAATTATGCGCTTCAAAGAACATCTTTTATGCCTCCGAATTACAGAATCAAGTGTTCTACAGCATGTTGGATCAAGTATATCACAGTGGTAAACTAACAAAATCTACCACTGAGATTTTAGAAGATGTACAGAAGGAATATTATGGCCTTCCATATGTGGAAAATACGGTATCTATTTTCATAAATTTTTTGCATCGATTCTTAAACAGATTTTACACATTTACAAAAAATGGTTATAACAGAAGTTTTAAGATTTACATAGAAGAATGCGAAAAAGATATTCATTTTAATTTTTTATTGATTTTTTAAATAAAATATATAAATTAATTTATCAACGAAGTTTGACCAGATAATTAAATAGTCATAATAAATTTTGCAATAAATTAAATAATAAATAAAATTTCGATTTTTAATTATAGTATGTATAATTTTTAATATTACAATTAATCTCATAATTTTATTCATAGGCATGGCAATTGAGATTCTCTCATTTAGTCGGATACGGTGCAAAATATTATTCTTATCTAATATCTCGTGCAATAGCCGCATGGATTTGGCAAACCTATTTTCACAACGATCCTTTCTGTCGATCAGCGGGTAATCGTTATCGAAGGGAATGCTTAGCGCACGGAGGCGGTAAACCAGCGTCGTTGTTAGTGTCAGATTTCTTAAATAAGGAAGCTAATGCCGTCACATTTGTAAAATCGTTAATCAACGAAGTCGATATGAAAAATCTACATGTGCAAACGATAAAATAATCCAACGATGTAAATTTTCCTTGTACAAATATATAGCAAATGTATGACATTTCATAAAGTATTACAACCTTGTAACAAATTCTTCACAGTAAAATATATAAAATATAATCTTATATGAAGAAAGGATATTTATTGAAACGTATAGCTCATTTCTAGAAAGTCACATATAGAGGACATCTTCAATTTTTAAGATTGCAGGTTCGTAATGAATAATGTGCAGTTTATTTTTCCTCATCGTAAAATTGTAGTTGCAATTTTTTAATTATAACTATATTTTCAATTAAAATTGAATGTTCTAATATAAAATCTTTAGAAGAATTTAATTAAAGAATATGCCTTTGACATTTATATATTTTCATTTTTGGAAATTTAAGCAGATTAGGAAAGAAATTGGAAATCATCAAATTACCGAATTATTAAATGAATCATGTTAATGAAAAATAATACAATAGAAATAGAAATTTTAGATAAATTCCTTTTACATATTTCATTCTATAAATAAAAATCGCATATTGCAAAATGATAAGTAATTATATCGTTATTATTACAAAATGGCGTTAAATTTTTTTGGTTGTATTTTTTATTATAAGTACAGAACCCCTTACTCTCTATGTACAATTTCGATAGACCTATGAATTATTACAAAAAAATAAGTTTTGTAGTGTCGTACATATAATTGAAACGCAGTATAAGATAATTTATGTGAGAAGATATTAAGTTTATATACTCTACCTTCACTTCCTGAGGTTATTCCTAAATCTGTACATGGCAACGTGAAGCTATAATCTTCTCTTGTTAGAAGGAGCGCAAGTGATGTACCAAAACGCTGTTTTGCTGGCAGTACTATCTTCTCTCAATTAAAAAAAACTACCAATAGTCTTTCGGTATGCATTTACATTGCATGACTGCATTTGTGTTGACGTTTCACAGATTTATGTCAAAACTCTCAGTGAGTACTTTTATCGAAATAAGCTGAACATTCCTGTCAGTAAACGTTCTGCGTTCGTAAAAATGTATTATTTACTAATCTAGTTTATAAATACATGGACACGAAATGATTTAAACAAGCCATGATCATGAATGATCATTTACTCTCGTGTGATTCCTAGCATTATTTTTCAGCAATGATGATGCATATGTCGTTTTTTTAATAACAATCGCGATTTATATACGTCATGTAGTTTCCTACTTATTAACACCTTATTTATCTTACGTCGTCTCGCCGTTGTATAGTTAGAACTTTGATTCAAGACAAACTGGACACTTCTTTTGCATATTTTATCTAACATAGAGATGCAGCACGTTTCTATTATTTTTATGTATAGTTTCAAAGAATATTTGAAATATTAAAAATGTTTTTTTTTTAAAACACGAAGACAAGAGAAGAGGTACAAATAACTTGCAGATTTCAAAGATAAGTACCACGATAGTATATATATATATATATAGACATAGTACGCTCTTTTATTTTCGTTATAAATACTGCACTGTGTTGTTCACTTTTTGAATTAACTAATTATATTGCAATTGCACTCTTACTCTATTTTCATGGTAGTGTCACAGTATGTATACATTTTGCATTCTTTATTACATCCTCTTAATCATAAGTATGCTGTGAAAAACTGTGTTGCATAAAAAATTGTTATATTCTAGGACGTTATATCATCAAGCTTATTTTGCCTATAGTTCGTCCTTTTCTTTCATCTTACTTTGTAAAATTCAGAAACAACACAACACTAGTTAAAGGAGGATTGTAACCATTCAATGTCTCTTACGCACTAAAAACCAAAACGGGGAAGTTCACTGAACTGAGTCTCTTTTCTTTTTTCTTTTGTACGAACTGACCACACACGTTATAACTTGTATCTCAATAGTCGGATTGGTTATATAATCTCTCGTTTGAACTTGTTCACATTCACGATAGACAAACACCAATGGCGATAGATTCAATTTGCTAGGAAAATCAGCATCGATTTTACAAGTCAATATAACTTTGGCATTTGCTTTAGGTTACGCAACGTAATTGTATTGATTTGCATTGTCCTTGTCTCGTTCCATATAGTCTCTATCTATGAGAGACTCAATTCGTTTTTTCAAATCTGCAGGCTGAAAAAGAATATATATTCTGTATATTGACATAAAAGAACAAATATAGTACTCAATACAGTATATATATCAGAATTCTGTATTGTTTATTTATATTCCATATTTAAGCATGGTCATATGAATACTATTTTTCTAATATCATGCATGACATTGCCTTAGATTGAGAATCAAACGGTCGTATTTTACGTCAAAAATATGCTTATTCCTACTTTACATAAAAAATTATATACCTTGACAGGAAACTTCAATTGATTATACAGCTCACTGATAAGAAGATTGTGGGTCAGAGTTTTTCTCATTTTCATAATTCTGACGATAGCAGCGTCTATCTGATATTGTCTGTCTTGATATACTCTCTCTTCTGTTGCTTTTTGTTCTTCATTCTGAAAAAAATTCCATACATCTATAATCTAAGAATAAACTTTCCAATCAAGTTTATATTAAATATAAACTTTGTATGCAAACATATACAAAATAAAAGAATATAAATATATTATTAAGCATCAAATACCGTTTCTTTCATTTGGATTTGATTGATCTTAATCCTGAACAGTTTGTTTGTAAATTCTGCATTGAATACGAATCTATCATTATCGGCGACATCTCGACCACGTGGATTCTTTTGAAGAACTCGAGCCTTTCCACATGCTAAGGATTGCAATGTTCTTCTTAGTTCGCCGTCCTCGATATTCGTAGCAGCCTTGATATCTTCCAGCGAGAGATTATCACTATCGTTGAATAGAATTAAGACCAATGCTTGAAACAGTGATACCTGCAGCTCTTTATTGCCCTATTTTCATATCGAAAATACTTGTGCATTAATAATAAGTTAATAATTATGTATCATATTGTACAAACAACATCGCCTTATTCAATACCTGATTAAACCATGCTTTTAACACACAATGTCCTAAAGTCGGCTGCCACTGCAATTTTCTACCACTATGTTTTCCCAAATAAAACTTATTAAACACGTCTTGATACTGCACCATCTCCATCGGTAGGGTGACTTCCATCACTGGATATGTAGGCCAATATCCCATAGTAAGTATAGATACAGTTAGGTCTAGATTATTTGCCACTAATTCACTCTGTAAGTTTCCTGCATACTGAAGACATAATAAATATTTGAAATATATATTCTGTAAATTTAACTAATAAATAATAAATATAAATTATATATATATATGTCGTAGCCAGATTATTAAATCCGTCTTTTTATAAAACGTCTCTAAAAATTAATAGTTGATTATGTGTATTTCATTATGTGATTATGCCCAGACGTTTTATCAATAATATACACATAATCACCTATTAATTTTTTATAAATGGTTGTTCTACAAAGACAGTTCATAAAATGACTAAATTGAACCAGCCAGAATCTAAAACAATGTACAAATCGTCGCGTTTGACAATGTGGCGGGTCGCTTGTTAGCGTTTTATAAAAAGACTAAAATTCTTAGCCAGAGATTGTAAAACATTTCATTTTCAACCATGATTTGAGAATGTGGCCGCACTTTATAAAATGCCTAGACGTTTTATAAAATGACTGATTCTATAATCTGGCTACCATATATATATATATATATATATATATATATATATATATATATATATATATATATATATGTGTGTGTGTGTGTGTGTGTGTGTGTGTGTGTGTGTGTGTGTGTGTGTGTGTGTGTGTGTGTGTGTGTGAAGTCAATATTCATATCCTATACATTGAGTACTAAATATGAAATATAACTACTTTATATAAAATTAACTATTTTATAAAAATGTAAACTACTTTATATAAATTGCAAATTAAATTTAATGTGTGTACATGTATAAAATTCTTTCGCAATATACGAATAATTACTTCACTTACTTGTTTGAATGCGATATTGATATCTTTACTAAGTTCCATATCTTTGAACATTCCTTCCAATTTACTAGTAAATCCACCACCACATTCCTGTTTTAATTTAGATAACATTGATTTTTCAGCGTCTACGGAAGCCGATTTTCCCACTAACAAACGTTTGGCCAAATCCTTTTTATAAAATGCTTCGAAAACATCCTTTCCGTGAATAAATCGAAAGAGTACCATAATCTTATCTAATAATCTCTCTAATTCCTCTTCCGTCGCTTCCTTATTACCTGCACGTAACTTACAATCGACAAATTTTGCTGAAATCAAATATATAGTTTTCGATCTGCTCTAATATTTTTAAATTTAAGAATCAGTATTTAGACTAACAATAATTTAAACAAAACATAACCAAGAGAATTTCCTAAATAACTATTTGCATTGTATTTTATTTATTAATATTATCTACTAATATATCGCATATATTACCTATTAATTCCGCTGGTTTGTTTGCCCTTTGATTAATAAAAGCCTCAAAAGCTTCTTTTAAGCTATTTGCAAACTTTTCATTTTTATGAAAGCACGTATTAACTATATTATCCATTTTATCTTTGAAATCTAAAAGTTCCTGTACCATCGTTTTATCCTTTTCAGGATCTATAACTATCGTCTTGCCTTTTTTCTAGAAAAATATAAAACATATTATAATTTTGTTCATTATATACAAAGCCAATTGTTAATGTAATAAAAACGTACTTTGATATAACAATTAAAATTCAAACAAAGCTCCACAAGGCCATTTTTTATCCGACTGTATAAGTTGTAAAGTAATGATAAATCGCTAATCCTATTTTCATCCAATAATCCACTTAAGCCTTTCTGTAAAATACTAGTAATATGTTCAGACAGTAATTGTTTTTCTACAGTATGTATGAGTGACCATCTGAAAATAATGAATTTTATGAAATTGTATGTAACAATGCTCTATTTAATTATTGATGTTGTATCGAATATGCTAAAGCACATACACAACAGCAATAAAAAAACTTACTTAGTCGACGTATCGAGATAGTGCAACAGTCGCTCGTTCTCCTCTTGCAAACGCTTATCCACATGAGCCAAATATTCAGGAACATCGTGTTCGTTCATCAATCGTAGACCTTCGGCAGCATACAATCTTTCTGTAGCCACTAGGAACCTAAATAAAAAGAGGAGTTGTGTATACTAAAATGTCCACATATCGAGATAGCAATGAACAATCGAATAAAATAGAAAAATAAATATAGATTATTTATAGTAGTGTGTGGAAGTTACATCAGTTTATTACCGATAGATATTAATATATCATGTGACAATGTATCAACAGTAATGTGTGACATCAAAAATGCAAATTAATGGAATAGCTCTCGGATTTATCAACATACTTTGTTTCGAAGGCCTCTTGGTAGATTTGTAGATCCGACAACATTCTTAACAGTGATTTGAGAAGCGTTCGATCTACAGTGTCACCTTGTCGTTCCTTTTCTATGAGCATAAGAAGACCCTCGACCGTGCGCGTTTGCACTAAATTATTTAGCACAATGTGTAATCTGAATAGATGCAATCCCATATCCCTGTAAGAAGAAATCGAATAAAATTTATGCAAATTAATGGCAAGATTTATCTCCGGCGACATTTTTGATTACCATATCGATGAAATGCTCGGGTTTTGTAAAACGTATGTCCTATCGAGATAGAGAAAGATGCTCCTGATCATTATCATTTGTCTGCAATGCGATTGCCAGCATTCGTTCATCTTCTTCAAAAATATATGTCTGTCCATAGATTCCGCCAGAAACTGCTCGATATTAGCTTTCACATGAGATTCTGTCAGAATAGTTAAATTCGAGTAAAGTGTCGATGCCATTTTATGATTACACATATTTTCAACTGCTTGATAAAGCTCTTCGAGGGAATAGCGGATGCTCTTGCTGGTTTGTATGGCAACCACAGCCTCCTGTAATTTTTCCCATGTCTGTTCTTGGTAGTTGTCTGGTAGTTTGGGTTTATCTACAAAATGTTGTTACATTAGGAAATAAATAACATAACAGAACAGAATAGAGTTTGGCACATTTCCAGTATTTTCTTAGAAGCTTACTTGGAGGATAATTCTTAGATTTCTCAAAAACTAATTTCTTAAAAATTAGTGAGAATAATCTCACACAATATATAATAATATACAGTCATAATACAAAATAGTATATATACAATGTATACACACACATGTTGCGGAAAATTTAATTAATTCGGGAATTATATATAAATTGTCTGCCAATATGCATATTTTTCGCTTATTAGGAATTAGGAATTATGCATAATTACCAGTAATTATGTATAATTTCCTATTTATCACATTTATGGTACATATATATATAAATAATAAAATATATATATATATATATATATATGATAAAAATTTAATTTATTTAATCCTGTGTAATTTTAAGATATTACTCTTTTATATTAATTATTTAACAACGAAATAGCCATTATTCGCGTGATCTACAACAATCTACGTAAATGCGAGGCGAAATGTCAAGTCAAATTTAGTGTCCATTTATAGATTCCTGCATTGTAACATTATTGCAACAATGTAACAATCTATAAATAGGCATTTATCGCGCGTCAGGGTGTTATCCGTGTAAATCGCGCCGAATCTCGCAGTTAATTGCAATTAAGTGCATCATTCGATGACGCAAAACACGCCAAAGGCCGATCGAATTATCTCGATTTACGGATTAGGTTATGTCGTCGAGCGTGAAGCGAGAATCCTTCTCGCTCTTGAACCTACGAAACGGTTCGCCCCAAAAGATCAAAGGTCTTCGTACGAAACGAAAAAATAAAATAAAAAATAAAAAAGATATGGGAATAAGGAAGGGAGAGCGAAACATCCCCGATACTACGCTGTCCTCGCGGGACGGAGCAGCTGATGTTTGAGGTTTAAGGTTAGGTCAGGGTCGGCCAGCGCGCCGCGTCCCGTCGGCTTACTTTTGAAGTTCTTGATGACGAGCTTCTTCGCGGAGCCGGGTTTCGCGTTCGCGAGGCTCGGCGAGATCTTGTTGACGCCGTTCGGATTGCCGACTGTCAACGCCGAAAAATTCGCCCGCTTCTGCGTGTCAGCCGCGACGGCGGCGGCCGCGGCGGCGGCGGCAGCTGCGGTGGCGGCCGCCGTGTCCGTCATGATGATCTCGTCACCCCTAATCGCGTCGATTTCGTCCGGTTGCGCGATACTCGCGGCCGCGGCCAGCTTGCAGCACTCGGCTGCGCTCGCGTACTCCAACACCACCGCGAGATCGACGGCGGCGATGTTAGCGGTAGTGGTGGTGGTGGTAGTGACGGCGGTGGCAGCGACAGCGACGGCGGCGGCGGCGGCGGCGGCGGCGGCGGTGGTGGTGGCGGCGGCGGTAGCGACAGTGGCGGCGACGGTGGCGGCCACCTTCTTCACCCTTCCAGCACACAGAACCTGGACCTGGATATTACAGTGCCTAGACATATGCGCGCATCGCCCGGCCGTCGGCCCTCGATGCGACGCAGAGGCACGCGACTTCTTCCCCTTTGCGCACCGAACGACACAGCTCGATCACACACATCACACACACAACATTTCTATTTGGCTTTCTCTTTCTTTCACACACTCCGTGCGCCGTACTCCGTTTCGCTTCGCTACTCCGCGAACATGCGTTTTATGTATGTATGTAGATGCATCGGAAAAAAAAGCTTATCTTATTACAGCGCCTGCATGTGACAGCGCCGTAGAAATACGAAATAACAGAAGGCGATGCGTAGCCCGTTATTACTCGAATAAGAATTTGGACACCATTCCGCCATTTTCAGATTAATTACTGGTGCGCTTTTCAAAAATGTTCAAATTATAGCGTTTCCGATTTGCTGACTCGACCCCGACCCGAGTCAGAAAAGTTAGATCAAAAGTTAGATTT